>CAJNJA010007835.1:0-15866 GCA_905231915.1 Symbiodinium necroappetens
GTAACAGCAGCAGCGAAGGCAGCGGCGACAGCAGGAGCAGCAGGTGCAGTAGTCGTCGTACTAGTGCGGGCAGCAGTAGTAGTAGCAGTAGTAGTAGTAGTAGTAGTAGTAGTAGTAGTAGTACCAGTAGCAGCAGTAGTAGTAGTAGCAGCAGCAGCAGCATAGTCCGCAAGGGGGTCACAGTGACGCGCATTTTGGTCGGACCAGGATGTTTCTCACTTTGGCCTTCCCACACGGAGCAAAACGCACAAAAAACAACATGACGCGTCAGTAAAACCCCTCTAAACAAGCAAAAAGACCAACAATACCAAGATGACCCCAAACCTTAACTTCCCTAAACCGAATGACAGGAACAAAAAAACATTTAATAAAAGCGGTTCTGTAATGCGCCTGAAATGCAGCAGTAGTCGTCGTCGTCGTAGTAGCAGTAGTAGTCGCAGTCGCAGTCGAAGTCAAAGTCGTACTCGTAGTAGTACGAACACGAAAGGAAGTCGGAGCAGCAGTAGCAGCAGCGGCAGCAGCAGCAGCTGTCACGCGGCAGCAGCAATAACCACATCAGCACGACTAGAATGACTAGCCTGCGAAAACAGACCGTCATGTATACATGTATGACCGTATGTATGTTTGTATCCATATACGAATGAATAATTGAATGAATGCACGTGTGTATGTATGGTAGATGTGCGTATGCTGTGTACAACTGTATGAATTGTATATGCTTAGCAGGGCTTAGCATGCACAAACAGGTCAGATCCGACGTGTGCCTCTGCTCAAAGGCCTTCACTTCTACCTCGCGAGTCTTCTGTTGCTCGGCCAAATCCTTCTCTCGCCTTGCATTTCAGGCTTGAGCTTGAGGGACTATGTGGGTGCGTTTATTCGGAATGGGATCCTGTAGAAGCTGAAGAGTTGAGGTTTGTGGGCACCTCAACCTCAGTCCGAAGCGCATTTGTTAGTACGGCCGGTCAGGATTTGGGCTCCTTGCCTTCGAATGTTGGCACTCGCATCGGTCCTTCATGCAGATTTAAGACTACAGCCAGGCCCCTGGCAGGTCATACTTCTCGAAGAACTCCTTGAACTTTGTTCGAAGGACCTTGCACGGGCTTCCAGCCGGTTTGATGCACAGACTTATTGCACAAGTATCTGAAATCTACCCAATGTCCAAGGCCCGCCTCGTTTTCCAGAGCAAGCCGACTTCGCTCGCTAGCCTTGCCATGGTCGTGGAGCCGTTTGAAACGCGAGGTGTCCAGTTCCAGTGCACCTGCTGATCCATCTTCTTCTTGACATCAGCGATGGTCTGTTGGAACTCATCCGCCAGATCCTGACCCCAGCCAACTCGCGACAGACTTGACCCGCTCTTACACACCCTGTGCATCAATCACACATACAAACTAAAGAACTAAAGAGCCCTGAGACAATGGTACCAGCGGAGACACTGCAGACGCAACGTCCTGACGCCGCTGCCTCTCCGCATCCGTGAGCTTCCTGTGATTTGGGCACGGCTTTTGGGTGGCAGGCTTAGCCCCCATTTCGCAGCTTCGAGTTTTGTCGGCAGGTTGAACCACCAAGGTGTACCATGCAAAACGCTTTGAAGCAAGATTTTCCGCAGGCTCGGCACAAGGTCTTCAGCCAAGGGACCCTCGCAGCATTACACTTAGAAGACTTGCCTTGCTCTGTTCAAGACACTGTCGGGTTGGTCTACTGAATGAAACAAGAAGATCTGCCTCTCGCAATCATCCATTCAGACACTTCAGACTCCGTCAACCACTCCCGCGTGCAACTCAACTGTCTGCACACCTCCATGGCAAGAAATCTTATCGTGCTTGCTCACGATATGCCATGCATCGCGACAGTGTTGAGCTCTGTCTGCGTTATCTATCGCAGAATCCAGGGCTGTAATCGCATGCTGTCTGGTGGCCGCATGCTGGGGAAGCACGTGCACAACTGGCATGCCTGGCAAGGGGTCTGTGGCCAGCGTAACAAGGATTAAGAGGCCAAGAGCTGGGAGTCATCAACGGATGATCCTCTTGACTGCTCTTTCATCATCCCCCTTGTCAGAACCTTCATTGAAGGAACTTCACACACGCCGTGCGCCACCTGGCTTGAGCCAAAACACACATGACGGCAAGTTCCTACTCTTGCAAAGCGATCTCTACCCGGAATCCTTCAGCTGTCACTAGGTTTCACGAGTCTGAAGCCATGGAAGAAGTAAAGTCCGGCCTCCTTTCCTCGTTGAGGGTGTTCGTCTGCTGTTGGAGTTGACCTGAACCCACTGCAGCTCTTGTAGTCTGTGGACGCCTACAAAAACCAATTGGATTCGCGAGGTTCCCAGATTCGATATCCAGCAGGTGCTGATCGCAAGCTGTCAATCTCTAAACTCTAAACCGGGAAGTACATCATCTAAATTCGAAGCATCCGACCGATGCAGGCCTTGAGACAAGCAGTTTCAAAACGTCTCACCCGCGAAGACATCTTGGGCAGGCAGCCCACACTGCCACAGAAACGCCTCGACGCCTGAAAATCGACCGTTTCTCGCTGCGGGCAAGCAGCTCGCAAAGCTCGACGAAAAGAGAGTCAGGCCATCTGCACAGAATCAATATTTACTGCCCTGTCAATGGCTGTTTCCATTCTCCAATGCTCCGACGTGGTGCGGGCAAGGGTGGGCAGGCAGCCCACACTCAGATTGGCCCGAGGTCTTGGAACCGTTTGTTTCCGCATTACCTGGATGTGTCGAAAATACCTCAGTTCGCAGAGTGAGCCCACCGTTGAAGAAGCCGACAACCTACAAGATGTCCTTTGTAGGCTGGCAGCCCGCGCCGACAAGGGACCAATTTCGAGACGTCAAGCCGTGCAGGCTGTGAGTTGGGAAGGAGCTCAGTAGGACATTGAAAAAAAGGAGGCAGCCCGCACGTAATGGGCATGCCACCTCATTAAGGATTACATCGGAGATGAGCAGACTGTGCGGGCTCTGGTTGTGACGGTGATGCTCAGCAAGATCCAAAGGTGCATTGCAGCAAAACGGTGCAAGCTCTACACTGACCCCGCTGCTCATCCCTCAAAGCTCTCTGAAGATCTCTAAACTCTAAACGCGCCAAACGCAAGCGTTCTAGTCGTTCTATCAAGTTGACGGGTGGTGTGGAAATGCATGAGAATCAGGAAATGTGGGATTCGAATCTCTTGCTCTGTCAGGCAAAGCAACGAAATCAGATCTCATTCGAAACTTCTTTAGGAAGACGAAGGCATGTGTTTTGCGACTCCCCGGCGAAGATGAAGACCTCTCGACGTCTCCTACCGCCTCATCAGATTCCAACTTATGATGTGAGGTTTTTGGAGGTTGCTGACTGTGGACCATCAAATGAAACAGATATGTTGACAATCGACAACTACAGATCCCAGACCGTTGACAAAACACATCCAAAAACCGTAGCAGCTCATGTTTCAATGAGATCCGGGCGAAGTAGGGATTCCAGCTTCGACTTCGTGGCGAGGCACTTTGACAGCTCTGCCTGCATTGAGGGTCTTGCCCTTTCCACAGATTTGTCATTCTTGCTCGGGTGTGAGGGTGTACCTGTGCACGTTCCGCTCACCCCCACACCTCCCAGCCTGTGCACTGTCTGCTTTGTCCTCGACGTCCGTCAGCTCCTGGCGTTCTCAAGCTATCAGCGCACGATGCTTCGACGACTTGCAAAGGCAAGCGATGGGTGTCGAAAGGAACCTGAAGAAGATTAGAGCTGCAAGCCCAACTTTCCGCCGAAACTTTCATCCAAATCGTAAAAATAATTGCTATAGATAATCTCTATTCAGCCCCAGGCGGCCGTGAAGCCCCAAGAAGGCCCAAGAGCGGCTCCTTCGTCCGGGATTCCACATCCTGGCCGAGGCTCATCGCCTCTCACGGGCGACGGGTCTATCATAGATGCGAGGGTTTAGGGTTTAGGGCCTTAGGGGGTTTAGGGCTGCGGGCTTTAGGGGTTAACGGCTTAGGGCTTTAGGGTTTAGGGTTTAGGGGTTTAGGGGTTTGGGGTTTAGGGCAGATCTCGGGTATCGGGGTTTGAGGTTCAGAGGGCAGGTTTCGCGTTTGTGGCTTTCGTTGTCTGCGGGCCCTTCTTCCAACTTCTTGGCACCCCAAGAGTCGGCGCGTGAGACCTCAGGGAACAACAGTACGATGCCTTACCCCCCTTACCCTTAGCCCCTGCACAGAACCAAACCCAAACCAACAGAAAATGCTCCCCGTAAACCCATGCGAGCTCGAAACACGAGAGGCGAGGACAGATCGGAACATGAAAGAGTAAACTGCGCATGCCCTCGGTCAGGGTTTAGGCCTTGAGGTGTGCTGGAGTTGAGGAACTCAAGAGCTTCGGGATCTGAGAGTGGACTTCATTGGATTTGGCATACTGGGTTTCTTGGGCAAGAATACGGAAATTCCAGACTCCAACAATAGCGACGAGAATCCAGAAGACTTGGAAGTGCACTGTATCTTGTATGTGTGTATGCATGAATGCATCAGCGCATACATACAAAAGCATCCACAAAGTCCTACTAAAACGACTGATAGTCGCCTCCTCATCTTCTGCCTCCAGACGCTGGACCAGCTGCTGTATCTGGCGAAAGGGCGCTGAAACTCTGATTCCAAAGCCATTGACCTTCAAGCTTTCCTACATCAGACCCCTGGATTGGGGACGCCCCTAAAAATCCTCGGCATCGGTACTTCGATTGCACATCGGTGGAAGTTCTTGTCGGGTTTCGGCCTAAGCGAGTACCGCTTCTGAATCGTTCAAACTGTCAACCGCCCTCGGTCATCCTTCAGGGGGCTGGCCTTTTCCGCGTCCGGGGCAGTGCCAGTGGCAATCTGCTTCACCTCACAGCACATCCGGGTTCGTTCAGGATTCGGATGGGGCACCCTCGGGTTGTGAGGATTTAGTCGGGGTGAGAGTCAAACTTGAGGCTTCAGAGGCTGGGGACCTGAACTAGGGCTTTGGGTCCGAGCACCGCCAGACCCGAGAATCCCCGGGCCGCTGCGCGCCGTCTTTGGTTTCGGAACTTTTCACGCTCTGCAGGTCGAAAGAGTCACAGCTTACCAGCAACTGGGATTGGCACGGGCAGACAGCTGGGTCGGCAAGGCCAAGTCTCAAGTATAGCGCTACATGGCGGGCTGACTAGGAAGATGACTTGGACCATTTGGACCCATCCAACTCATCGGTCGCTCCCGGAAGTGCAGCCAAAAGCGGAGCTTACTGAGACAAGCAAAGGACGCGACATTCAGAGGGCAATCCGACAAATCCGTGACAGACGCCGCCTCTTTGAGCTTGTTCTTGGCAGCCGTTCGGGCTTTGCCTTTCTGCGCCTTTTGAGACTTCTCGTTCTCCTGCAATTGCTAGAAAGCTCTTCTGTGTGCAAGCAGACCGCCCATCCACTGCGCACCCCACACGTAAGGCCAGGGGGCCTCGGCTGAGCTTTTCTCGAATTCTCGGATCTTCCTGGCGGCAAGAACAGGCTTCCTCCAAGTCTGCTTCGACCTGTTAATCCTCAGAAACCTGTGAACCGGGGCTTGGCTTTCGCCTTCAGACATCAACAGAGGCTCAAAGGCCTCACATGATCACGCAACCTTGATGCAATCCTGAATCGTGACCGCCCCACTGCCCCACAGGAAACCTCGGAACTTCGTAAACACCAAAGGCCCCTCGAGCCCTGGGCCCCCGGCTTGTTCAGCAACTCGGCCATAGCGGGCGACAAGTTGACACTGGCAGGGGCGACTGCAGCCGCCTCGGGCTTTCACAAAAGAGCCTTTGGTCCCTTCCTCTCTTGAAACCTGTTGGGCATTGTTGGGGCCCTGGCATCCTTCTGCTCCTTGTCCTTCTTCCCCTTCTTGGGAGCCATGGCTTCGAAGAGGTGCCACAAGGCGTTTCGCGCGTCCGTCCGCCGCTTGGGGGGGCCACTCCGTTGTCGGGGGTTAGTTCAGAGCTTAAGGGGGCGCTGCGACTGTGGGGCTCCGAGGCATTCAGCCCCTTGGCGGCTCCATGCTGAGCTCATCGCACTCTGCAAAGTATGGGTCGGATGAAACAGCGAGTCTCGAGTCTCTCGCGTATTGTCTGTGTGGACTCTGTGATACCGCGTGTGTTGCTCGCATGCCAGCTGGAAGCCAAATGCATCGGGGACAACTGCAAGTTCTGAGTTTCCGAATTTGCAGACTGCCTGGATCCCCAGTCGCGACTCGCTACGTTGCATCCTGATGGAGCATCTGATTATCAATGGCCAACTTGGCCACAGGCGGCTTCATTGCTCTCTCCGGCACAGCCATTTTGGTCTCAGGCTCCATCTCAGACTGGAAAGTCGGGGACGTGTGCGTGTTGTAGAGACTGTCTGCTGCGTCTGATGGGTAGAGCCTCCCAGGCATCAAGTCATAAGCCGAGGGCATACAGAAGCAAGCCCCTTGCCACTGAAAACTGTGTATTGCATGCTACGGCTGTCGAGCACAACCACTGGTCTCTTGCACCCACCTGCGATGAGCAAAGCGCAGCATAGCACTCATAGCAAAGACTTCGGGTTCAACCCGAGTTCTGGAATCGAAGCCTCAAGGACCGTGCAGCGCCCGCACCAAGGAGATCAGGCGACGCAGCGCAGCCGCGCCCCTCGATAACCTGCTGTTTTTCTTTGCAGGATTGCAAACGTCACGAAGCTGACCGTGGCTGTGACTCTCACTGCTGCCGCATACACAGCTGTTTTTCTGTGTTAGAATGACCCATGCTTCATGTGCGGTCTGCATACGTTACGTTCTTGTGGCTACTGCAGGTTGCCATCCGAAGGGAGAGCGAGGGGAGGGGAGTGAGCGTTAAGGGATTCAAGCACAGATTACAACTACGGCGAAAATTGTACGGCTGAAACAGGAAATATCGAATGTTAGGAGCAGATCAAATCATAATCCCTGGGAGGATGAGAGGTTGTTGACGCTCACAGCCCCGAGAGGTGTACGTGGGCACGTATGCAGGAGAATGGGAGGTCGGCCCAGGCATTTGAGAAAGCTTAGACCCAACACAACACCTTGTCCAGCCAGCCTTGTGGTATGCCACGATGTCGCTGCAACGATGCTGCGCGACCATGTCCGGGCAGGGATTGGGCACCTAGATCGAGTCTCAGCAAGACTTCAGGGAGTGTCGTGTTAAAGCAAGCACTACGACACTTTGAGTTG
This sequence comes from Symbiodinium necroappetens, assembly GCA_905231915.1. Taxonomy (NCBI): domain Eukaryota; class Dinophyceae; order Suessiales; family Symbiodiniaceae; genus Symbiodinium; species Symbiodinium necroappetens. The sequence continues at coordinate 7,181 of CAJNJA010007835.1, forward strand.
CTGGTCTCATGGAACATGATGAAACCAGCCAGAAATGCATATGCTGTCACCTGCGTAAATACTCAAACCTGCAGTCCGCCCTGTTTTGCCACCACCGATGATTCGTGGTTCTTATTGTTTCTTGATGCCATGCAGCAAGCAGCACATGCACAGAGAAACATGCTTGAAAGCTCGTATATTGTAGGCGCCTCTATCATTGGACGAGCAACAGGGGCACAGCAGGCCACATGAGATGTTGCGTCTGAGGCCCCCCACGGTTGGAAACCCAGCAACCCGGACGGAGTTTTCGTAGAGCCAGATGCATCCTTGGCCCCAAGGCTCAGCAAGATGGAAAGGCTCCGTTGCTGCATTCTCCTCCATAATAACCAAGCAGCCATCCAGCATCACACCCAGCGGCCTGTCCAAAGAGGAGTGAAAAGCTTGGCCAAGCTGCTTGGGCGATGTTGGCTTGGCATCACATGCAACAGCTACTGTAAACTCTTCTCGCTTCATTCTGCACGAAGTTCAACCCCTGCAAGCCCCACGAGTCATGATTCCAACAGCCACAACTAACGAGGCCTCACCGTGGAAGGTTCGGCTTCCAGTGCTGTCCTCAGCTTCGTACGGGAAGACAAACGGTGCGCCTTCTGCTTCTTACTGAAGTGCACGGGTTTCATGCTTCCACCATTGTGTTCGGCTTGCAAGGCCTTTCGGCGCTCGCGGCACTCCAGGGTTCCTAAGCTTTTGAAATTTCGCCAAAAGCCTCGTGTGTTGAAGCAGGTTTGGCTTCTGCTTACCTCTACTACAGGACCAAGCAAGCAAAAACAAAAGGCCCTCGCAAGAACCACGCTGAATGCTCTCCATCTCAACATTCACAGGTCACTTCCTTGCGATCACGTCGCCAGAAAACCTGGTCAGCACGGTAGAAGAGGTCGTAGAAAAGACCTCGGAGGCCAACATCTGACAATGCCTCGCTGCGCGGACACTACCCTCAGCAACCATGGACGTTCAACCCAGGATCCAACGAAGACTAGGACACGCTTCTCCCGAGGACCCGAGGAGCCAACCCTGCCCGCACTCGCCGCCGACGTGATAGGAACGGAAGCACCACTCATCGGTACCTACAAACACTTTCAGCGACACAACGGCTCAGCTCGCCAGCAATACCAACAGCCCGGAGTGCACCCAGGCGCACTATCCAGGCAGCCCCAGGGGCCAAAGCCAACCCAGTTCCAGGCGCCATCGTCATCGAAGGTTGCATTCTGATTCCAAGTTCGGGGCTTGACGTGGTGAAGCTTCCACGTTAACGACGACGACGACGACGACGACTGAGACACTTACCATTACGACCAATGGCTGTGAATGTTAAGGCTATTAATATGTTGACCTTGTGTTAACAATGTCAAAGCTGATGTTTGTCAAGCTGATTTTGGTGAGTGACAGTATTCGAATCTTGCTGTTAACATTGTCGATGGTGGTGCTGGTGTTGTTGTTGCAGACAGTGGTGGTGCCGGCGGCAGTGGCGGGTGTGGCAGCCGTGGTGACAGCGGCCACTGTGATGATCAGTGTGCTAGTGCTTCCGACTCCGACTCTATATATACTCTTGTAGCGGCTACTAATACTGCTTGTGTTTCACACACTTCTAAGTCATTTGTATCATCCCTACAGGCAAATATCATCATCTATTTCCGCCTTCATCAATGCAATCTTCATCACAAGCATCTTCAGCATCATCAACAGCATCCACATCGGCATCAACATCAGCATCATCGTCATCAACAACACTGTCATCATAGTCGTCAGCATTGTGCTGTCGTCGTTTCTGCTACTGCCCTGCAATTGCACTAGCCGTTGTTACCAATCTTGGTACTTGTGGGGGCGACAGATGATTGTGCGCATTGCTGTTACCATATGTCCCTGCATGCTACATCGTTTTTAGTAAATATATATATATATAATATATATATATATTAACAGGATTGCTCTGCCATGCAATCATATCACCCGAGGCTTCGTGTTGGCGTATTTGGCCAAGCCCTTATACGTCTTTTCCACCACAAAGAGAGAAACCCAGAACCCGGCCAGCAGAAAGCGCTGCACAGCGCGGAGCAGCGCTGGCGAGGGCCGCAGGGCGAAGAAGGCAACGGTTAGCGGCCTTGGGCTTGGAATTGTACAACCTTCAACGAGGGCTCTCCAGGTTTAAAAAAAGCCCTTCCTTCAAGAACTTGCAAAGATCCAAGCTCTTCACCCCAATCCACACCCTGCCAGACCCGATTCAACACGGATTCAAATGTTAACCGCACGTGACTACTTCCCACATCCATCTTAAACCTCACAGAAGTCCGTTTCCATGCCGAGGGGCTCGAAGCCGCCGTGAAGGGCCGAGGCCAAAAAGTAGCCCTCGCGGCAAAAACGTTGAAGCCATTGAAGCAAACCTAATAAAATCAAACACAAATCGAACACAATCTACTATGATCTCATCTAGACCAGTACCTTATGGTATCATATAGTACATTCTAACCTACTGTCAGCTAATTCTCATATGAGATAACGTGATGTGAGATGGTATGAAATGATATGATTGGATATGATTGGTGCTACTTCGGTGTTTGAGGGCTCTGTGAGGGCATAAGGGATTCAATTTTGTCGATGAGTCTTTGCAGTTTCGGATTAGCATCAAACCTTGAGGCACTCAGGGATGTGGGCTTGGGGCGGATGAGAACGACACGGGTTGTGCGTCGAGGATGACAAGTCTGCTTTAGGGTCGTGTTGCTTCCTGCACAAAAGCTCAGGGACGGTTTGGGCTTTAGGGGTAAAAGACGGTAGAACCAATAACCCCTCGCGTTCTTCGAGGGCGATTTCCCAAAGTGCCAGCCTGGTATGCGCAGTTGAAAACCTGAGCTCTGGAATTCATGGATTTGGGCTTTGAGTCCATGGTGCTGGGTAAAGCGTTTACAGCTTGTTGTTTTGGCATTTGGGTGTGAGGAGATGTGCAGCTCTTCGGCGTCGTTGTTGTCGCCCCTCTGTGCAGCTGAATCAATCTCCTCAAATCTTGCGCTTCAGGGCCTAAGCCAAGATGCTGCTTCCAGGTGTGAGAAGTCCGGAGGGTTCACAAACCTGAACTTCAATGCACGGCAAGTTGATTTGGTGGCATAACAAGGCCCGTCTTTGAGATCGGAAACTCTGGCAAAAAACAGCTGATTCTGATTCTGCATCTATACATGCCCTTGACCTAGGATTCTGTGAAGGCACACATCTGTGTCGTAGAAGATAATCGCGTCATACTCAAGTCCCAGCGCATGGAGCTTGAAGAAGTCGCGATCGACACCTGCTCCCCGAAGCAAGGCTCCGCAGCTACCCTGCAAACTCCCAGCCCTCAAGTTGCGAACTGCTTCCAAGATCTTCCAAATTCAGAAAATCATAGAGCACCTATTGATGCAGTCAAGGGCTCGAGTCGTCACGCACCTGAACCCTTCTACTCATGGCTGCCCAGCAGCAACTGCATCAATCCCGATCCAATGGAAGTGAGCATCATTGCTCGCGTCGATTTGGACCCACGGCCGCACACACTGAGGTCCGAGCACCATACTTGCTGAGCCCAGGAAGGGATACCTGTCAATGTGCGGGGACTTCATGGAAGCAAGAGCCTGTTCTTTCGGCGGGGCTGCATCCTAGCGCGACCACAAGCAGAGCGGCGGATGCGGCGGGCCTTTGCCCAGCTCCGGCCGAATCCAAGGCACCTCCAGGATGCGGACACCTGAGCTCCCAGCACTTCTCCAGAGCTCCCTACCCAAAAGGGATTTAATCAAGTGAAGCAAGCCAAAGCAAGCCAGGGCAGCCAGGACCCCCTGCCCATCCGCATCAGGGCCGATCTTTGGGCCCCGGAAATTGGATATCTTGCCTTGCACGACTGAAGCATTCACTTGCCAAGGAGGTAGTGCAGCCTCTTCATGCCCAAGCAAGAATGCAATTGCACCGTGCGCTCACTTCCCCAAACCCTAAACTACGAGGCAGCAGGGGCTCTCATTTGGAGATTCGGGTTCAAGTTTAACGTTTAGAGCCTTGATTGGCTAGATCATGCATCAAGCTTGACAGTTTGCTCGGAGAGCTGCTGTGGTGACGTCCGGAAGAATCAGCACCACATCCACACCATTTGGCTCCGCCCACTTGCGCTGTAGGTGGAGTATGTAGGAGTCCTTCCGAAAATTGGAAGCAGGGGGCCCTCCTGAAACACTCTGATGGGGTTGTGTTTCAGAGAGAACAAAGTCGTCAAGTGGCTGAGGAACTGTCGCATAAAGTAACCATCGCAAGGCAAATTAATCAGCAAAGGCCGAACTTCCAACGGCAACATCTCCATACACACACGCCGGCCTCCAAATGATCCAGCCACTCGGCTCTGCGCTGCAGATCGTCTGCAAAAACAAAGGCCCGCTGGCCGGGCTTAAACCTTGGCGCTGTGTCCGATGCCTCGGGATCCCCGAGGCTTTGCGATTTGGAGCTTTCTATGATTTCGAAGGCTTCCAGCCATTGAGCCCCCGCATGAAACCTACATAATTCAACCCTGCAAAACCGCACAATCCTGCTCGAGCATATGCACCCAAGAACACCGAGTCACTTGCGTGCCCTGCAAGCTTCTCGGGCAAGCGGATCGAAGCAGGGACCCACCCGACCAGCGTATGAGCATCTGTCATCAAAGTCAGGGTCTGTCGCTGCCGTGCCATGTCGTCCCATGTTGGTTTGGCATGTTGAAGACACTTTGGTTTTGTAGACTTTTGTAGGCTGTCGTCCAAGACGGAGCAAACTGTGAGGCCATTCAGGATTATGAGTGCAGCACGTTAAAGGTCATGCACATCCAGCACCGACGTGTCAAACTGCATCCTGCACTAACAACTCACAACATACCCAGTACCGAGAGTCAGACACGAAGTAGGCAAATGCTACACACGTTGAACCCCTCGCAGGGACACTTAGTTGAGCTTGGTACCTTGAATCCTCTCCCGATACCCTTTTTTCATACGGAGGGCGCCTGGCTGGCGGGCCCTGGAGGGGCGAGGCCAGCGAGTCCGAACCCGGGCGAGGCTTGACCTCGGTCTTAAGCAGCTCTAGCAGATAGCCTTGCTGAGGCCCGAGCTACAGGGAAAAAGGTTGCCCAAGAGCGAAACCACACATCGGAAGAGGTAGAACAACTTTAATCGGATGCAAGGACAAAGTTTTGCCGGTCACGGGGCGGACTGTGCTCACCCCCACTCCTGAACTTGGAAGCCTCAAAACCCGAAACCCAGACTCACCAATCGAAAAGATCTAAATCCTGGAGCTCGAAGCCGACCCAACGCACTGCATAAGGGAGGGGCCAGCAGGTAAAACAGATTGTCTTGAACCAGCTCGTCCGCCTGCAAGCCCTCGGCGTCTTCTTCCTCGAAGATCGAACCGAAAGGGTTTCGGGTTGAGGGTTACACGAAGCAATGCTTTACTGGTCCGTGACTGCGATCTCAGGGTTCAGTTTTTGGCATCCCGACTTTAGAACCGAGTTTTGGGTTTAGGCTTCGGGATTTGAGGTCTTGCTTTCGGGCACCTATTGCGCCGTGCGGCCAGGATGGGTGCAAGGCACCACTGAGGTTGGCCGCACCACTTCATGCAGTACATGAAGTCTTCCTGCACAGGTCCACGGAGTTGGCTTCAGGGTCTTTTGGGTTGTCGGTCAATGTCATGCAACTGGAGTGGTCCAACTTCGGGAAAGGAAGTACCTCCATAGCCTGGTTCGATTACACGTGCCAGAGTTCCTAGATGTGGGTTCTGGCACGACAGGACTCGACAGGACCCATGCGCCAGACAGAGCGCAGTCCTCTGGGCCTGCATTATAGAACTGCACGCCGTAGCAACCCGGATGGTGGCTGCACCACACCGATGCCTCCAAGTAAAGCGATTGCACATGGCTTCAGAGAAGGCTATGGCTGTGGCCTCAACAGACTCAAGGAAAACGCTAGGAATGAGATTCGGATGGAGGGAGGCTGATTGATCCATCTTCTGAGCCCTTCAGCCCTGGTCCATGCCTGTTGCACCTTTTCCACCATCTCCAAGTGATCCGGCAAATGCAAAGCACTGAACATCCGCGTCTTGCAGCGCCAGCCCTGTCACCCAAGCTTCTTGGGGCTGAGGCTAAGAAGCTTGGGCACAGGGGAAGGGAGACAGGGAGACGGGCGCGGCTTTGTCAATAACAGGACTGAGGACTGCTCTTCAACCTTGACTTCAAGGTTGCTCCACAGAGGACTGGCAGGGTCAACCTACTGAAGTCCCGACAGCCTGCATGTGTCGAAACGTTGTCAGGACCTCGGTGCCAGAGAAGAGTTGATTCGGCCGACAGTGTCTAAAAAAAGTAAACCTTTCTAAACCTAAAGGTTGCTGCAGGCCAGCCTTTTGTCTCGACAGTTCTGTTGCTAGCCCATGTCCTTCGGACCAGGATCCTCGTGCATACAGATACCGCTGATACCGCTGCAGTCTTGAGAAACAAAGGTTCCCGACGCTCGCTCACAGCAGTCGGGGTTCTACATTTTTGACATTTTGACACGTAGTAGGCCTAATCTGATTCCACAACTTGAGCTTGCAACGCAACTCTTGCATTCTCTTGCTGCATGATGCGAGTATACCAAGACGAAGACACGCACCACGAGCCAAGTGGAGACTCAGGTCCAGGCATTTGCAGCGTCGGCGGAGGCGGTGACAGCCACCGGGCTCGGCGCCAGAAGAAGCGCCAACGAATGCAGGTTCATCGTCCCAGTGGCTCTGGCGAAGAATCACAGATGCCCGTCATGCAGCCGGCCGCAAGCCCAGGCGGTACCCGAATAATTAGTGGGATGGCATGTCCTGGACCCTATCCCTGCTAAGGAACGGGCTGCAGCTTGGCTTGCGAAACTCACAATAAATGCTCTGCACTAGACAACGTAAGCATCGTCTCTCTTGAGCGTGCTCCCGCTTAGAGCTGTCTCCGAACAATCACACCACCATGTCATACTCACTGGGCGAGCTTGCTTCGCGATTAGAAGTCATGGGAGGGGCAGGAAACCATCCGATTTTGCCACGTTCGCAAATGCGTAGCTGCGACAGCACTCGACCGCTTCGCGGTAAGACTGTCCGCATCTGTTCGTTAGCAAAGACAGAGGTAGAAATTGTGCCCAAGATCGACCAAGACTGCACAAAAACAGCGAGGCACGCGTGCGTACCGTACAGGTGCTGCAGTCAACACAGACATGGTTTCGCACTGTCAACTCGCTAAGAATGCCCCTTTGGCCCGGCTTGGATCTCAGAACATGCCTGCACACAGACAGCGACGCACACTGAGCACTGGTAACTGGTTCACTCAACACGGCTTCCCGTTATCAGCTTACCGTGAATTGCTGGGTGAGATTGCAAAACACGCGCATGCCTGCTTCCATCTCCGCCATCTCCCACATCTCTTTCCTCATCTTCATGTCGAAGCTCTCCTCGGCCTTCGGCTTTGCTTTAGGAGGTCGGCTTCTTCGAGCTCGCCGAACTCGCCGCAGCGGCTTTGGAGCCGCCCTTCCTGAGCTTCTCGCACGATTCTAGGAAAACAAGGATGGAAGGTCTGTGAATGACCCAACTGCCGGAAGAGCATCGCACTGAGAAGTCTTCAACCAGGAATCACTATCGAAACCGGCTCTCCCCGTTGCAGGCAGCAGCTCTACTGCTTGGACCACAGTTGAGACGTTTGCCCTGTAATCACACGGGGCTGAGATGTCTGCTTCACATAAGCCCTGCATGTTCGCACACTGCTACCTCCTCGCCTTGGGTTCACATCTCAGGAAATTCACATGAAGCTCGCGCTCGCGTGCGCACGCGTAGCCGAAACCCGGTTCTGCAATCTGAAGCAGCCATGGCTCTTTTTCCGTCGCGCCGGCTTCAGCTCCAACACGTCAGGCTGCAGTGAGAGGAACTTCTGCAGCGCGGTCCTGGGCTTTGCGTGGAAGCACACCTGTGCAATGTACCCAGGCAACCATCTCCTGGAGCCCAAACATCTTGCCGCTCAACCCTCAAGGCCGTCAAGCTCTGAAGCTCTGGACTCTAACCGCTGCTGGTTTTCTCCGTGCTGCCTAGGGTCACTGTCTGCTTGCCGAGGCCCGAGTCCAGCGCGCCAGGGTTGCAGCCACGCTGCGTCAGAAACTTCCTCAGTTTGGCTTCCACTCGGAGCCAATTACAAATCAAGTGGGATAGACTGGTGCCCCAGCATAAGAAGGCCTAAGCGATGTGCAGAAGTAAGTCATACAAGGCTGGTATTACAAGTCATGGTCATTTAAACAAGAGCGCGATCACAGCTGAAGGACATTCAGCCCCAAAGAAAGAGCAGTCAGATGCAGCCTGATGCATCCTCCGCGAAGACCCGACACGCAGTTGCCAGCAGAGGCCCTGAGACTTCAGTCCACAGGATGAGCATCTCATCCCAGAACAGAGCCGTTACAAATCAGGCATTACAAATCACGATTAGAACATCAGCAGAGTCTTCACAGCTCTGGGTGCACTTCAGCTATCAAGAAGGAAGCTGAACAACCACAGAATGTAACGCCCTAACAAAACATGAAACATTTCAAAGCGCTAGCTGACCATACTCAGTGACTCATGAGCTGCGAAGGCCAGCAGTCCGCCACACATGAGGTGCACCTCAGGTGTCTTGAATTCGACACAGGCCAACAAGATA
>CAJNJA010007836.1:4721-15865 GCA_905231915.1 Symbiodinium necroappetens
AGTAGTAGTAGTAGTGGTAGAAGCAGGAAAAGCAGTAGCAGTAGCAGTAGCAGTAGCAGCGGCAGACGCCGAGGCAGCCGGTGTGTTAGTAGCAGAAGTCGTCGTCGTCGGGTAGCAGTAGCAATCGCAGCAGTGGTACCAGTGAGCGGCAGTAGCAGTTCCTAGTAGAAGGGAGCTCCAGAAACTCAGCCCTAGGAGAACTCTGAAAGAAGATGACAACTTCAACCATCATAACGTAGCAGTGTCTCCGGTATGACTGCTGATTGCATGGCTGTTGTTTGGAAGCATGGCCACGTTGAACCCTAAAAGGGTAAAGCTTCTAAAGCCCCGCACCCCCCAACCCGAAACCCGAAAAACCCCCCAACTGTAAAACGCTGCCGCTGAAACCTGGGGCGCCTCGCACTTTCCAGAGCTGCTGCAGGCCAAGAGCCACGGAGCCGGGTCGATGATCAACGAGCGACTACTGGAAGGACCTCGTGTGCTTAGTCGTGTCGTTATTGTTGTTAATATTGTTCTTGTTGTTGTGGCCGCTGCGAGTTTCAAACCTGTGTCGTCATGATTATGCTTACTACTAATAGGGTTGATAAGTCTGTTGATGATCTTCTATGTTGTGTTGTCGGCTTAGTCTCGGTCATGACTTTTCGCTCGTTATACGGTTAAAAGGTAAACAAGATAGAAATTGCCATTCCTGGTCGGACTGGTGTTAATACTAGTACCAGCACTGCATAGCTCTGCTTGAGCTTTCGGGCTTTAGGATGTGCGATTTGCTAACTATAAGCACGGGCCTGTGTTTGAGCGTTGGGCCCGCGGAGTTTGAAGAGCCGCCAGTGAGGGAGGGGCACGGTTTGCAGAAGACCATGCTCCAGTTTGGGGTTTAGGCGCTAAGCCCAAACTCCAAAATGAAAGTCCTGAGCCCTACGTCGTTACATAGGCATCTTAGAGACCCCTTGTCGGCACATGAAAATATGACCATATCTGGGCCGTAAACCCTTACGTTCTTTCTAGACCCGAAGCACTTGAAGCTCCGTGAACCCCAAACCCGTAAGCATCTACACTCTACTCTAAACATCTCTAAACCATTAAGCGGTCATCAACCCTAAAAAGGGGCTCCTTTAAGGGATTAGTGTAAGGAGTATTGTAGGTTTCTTTCAAGGGGTTCCTTTAAGGTTTATCCCTGGGGTTATTGTAGGGCTCCTGCAAGGGATTCCTTTCAGAATTTCAGGGTTCTTAAAAGGGTTTCCTGCACAAAGGGCCATCGCAAGAAGGAGAGTCTTACCTGGCGCACGGAACCAACCCATCGTCGGTGGCACAGCAGCAAAAAGCGGTGGAGCATCAAAATGTATAGGTATAGGGATCAGAGCTTGGGCTGCAGGGTATAGGGTTCGGGTTTAGTTTTTGTTAGGATGCCTTATTTTGGGGATCGGTGTAAGAAAGATCCTGCTGTTGGGGGTTCAGCAGTCAACATTACTTCCCTCTTTTGGGGGGGTTTAGGAGCTTGGGTTTAGGCTGCAGTTGGTTTAAAAGTTTTATGAGAAGAATTGGTCCGCGGTTTGGGATTTCGGGGTTTTGCCTTCAGCCTTGAAGATATCTGGGAGACTACAACGGAAGGGGCCTTGTTGTTGACCGAAAAGGAAGGGTCCTCATAATCAGGATCCCGCAGAAGCCACCCTCCTCGTGAAAAGCTCCATCTAGTGAATGCAGCGTCGTTTTGTGTAAGGGTTTGGGGTATAGGGTCAGGAACACTTCCGGGAGTTGGTTAAGAGTTTCGGATTTAAGGATCAGGTTTCGACTGGCTGCCATTACAAGGGTCCAGCTTGGACCCCGCAAGCACCGGCAAACATACAGCCTGTCAGGCAAGCCCAATCGCAGAACACGTGCTAAATTTGCTGGGTGTCCGGCAGGCAAAAAGGAAGTAGGAATAATGTGGAAGCCTAAGTAATTGGAAATAGAATTCCCCTGTGGTCCCTATGTAACTGCGATAATACAAGATACACCAAAACACTGTCATAATGGTGAAGGCCCCTATGCTAGCCGCTTCACCAATAGCCGGCCTATGTTCCTCCAAAGCCTCGCTTTCAGCCACCGTGCGATCTTCGTGTCCTTGCTGCTGCTGCTGCTGCTGCTGCTGCTGCTGCTGCTCCTGCTGCTGCTGCTGCTGCTGCTGCTGCTGCTGCTGCTGCTTGCATTTTGGAAGGACTGTCTCACCGTTATCGCTTGTCTTCTCCACGCTACTGCTGTTGTCATTATGATTCGCGCTGCTTACGAGTGCTGTCACATGTGACTTATTATGCTTATGGCAGTGACGAGAAGTTTGTGAAGAGTTTAGTTACGGCATGCTTCGTAAAATTAGCATGATCTTTTCCTGGTGCTCTTGTAATTTCGGGGTCGGATTATACTCCCCATAAAGCTGTTAGTAAAATGTACCACAAAGCCTTGTTTGCCACCAACATCGCAGAATCCTTATAGCAACCTGAAAGAACCTTCTAAAGGACCCTGTTCTACCTGTTAAGGCCCCTACATTAGACCCCTGCAGCTCAAAAACCCTAAGCCCTAACCCGAAACCCTAGACCCTAAAGTTGGACCGAGGCTATGGCAATCCTGAAGGGCGGCTTCAAGTTGGACCATGCCGGCAGCGCCACCGGAACCATGTTCGGAAACGGGGTGTCCGGGCCGAAATTTGTAGGTTTCGGGTTTAGGGACATTTAGGGTCAGGGTTTAGGATTTTACGCAGGTTTTCAGTTTCGAGCTTGGGGTTTAGACTGTGGAGGGTTTCGGACAAAAGGGAGTTTTGGGCTTGGGGTGTCCTTGATTTGGAATCCAGAGGTTTCGAGCCGACAGGCTTCCTGACAGGTTCTTGGCACTGGTTCATGTTAAGGTTCTCGGAGAACCCAATCCCCTTACTTAAGGAATATACCTTAAATTATAGGGCCCTGGTACTATGATTTAAGGTATATTCCTTAACTGAGGGATATTGGGTTCTCTGGGTTCCTATCCGGACAGGTCGACGGTTCCTTAGTCAACTGATTTTGCAGGGTCTGGGAGCCCAAGATCCACCTGGCATCGAGGTTTACATGGCCGAATGCGTCTCAAAGTCCGACGAATATGCACGAGACGACAACGGGGGAACGTCGCCTGGTACTGTTCATCATTTGCAGTAATTACGTCTTCTGAAACAATGATCGTACCATGAGTGATGACAGTAAGGCAATGACCATGAGAACAGCAGCAGCATCCGCTGCAGCAAACAATCCCAGCAACATTGATTGTACAATTGCGATGCAAACTGCGAATACTGACCAAGAAGTTGCCATTCCTAGTGAAGAAGACAATGCTTCTTTGCTTACCATTACTACTTGTAGCTCATTCGTTATACTTTAGGTAGAATGCTGAGAAGTTGGATTATTGGGCTTCGGGATTAGTGAGGGAATTGAATTTAAGAATTGAGGTTTTAGGGTTTAGGGTTATGATTTAGGAGTTGCAATTTTAGGGTTTGGGATTGGGGTTTTGGGTGTGTGTTTCGGGGTGTAAGGTGCCCCGGGTCAGAATTGGTACGTTCACTGCTTCTTGGGGCTTTCGATTTTCGGGCGCTGTGGATTTATTGAATTGCGGCACAATCAGGTGGTCGGTACCACAGAGTAGTCATGATAACAACAGTTTGTTGATAGCAGTTATGATTGCGTGACTCATAAACCAAATGCTGATAGCAAGACTAATATCTGACACCGAGAAATTTGTGTAAGTACTAGCAGTAGCAGTAGCCCTCGTGATAAGACTATGACTAAGAGTTTTTATGATGATGAGCTGCTAGCACGGTATTCTTCGTCTGCACCGGTGAGCTTCGGATCTTGCATGATAGGGGCTTCAGTGTCAAGGACTGGCGGGGTTTGCGCTTTGGGGTTGCGGGTCTTGCGCTCTTGGGCTTGGAGATGTTCATTCTTGGGGCTGTAATAAGGCCTTCGGGTGTCATGGTGCGAGGGCTTCAGGGTTTAGGGGTTCAGGGATAGGCAGCATGACAGTATTGATTTCGCCAGCATAGACTGGAGAGAAAATGCTACTGCTTTAAGCCGAGAATCCCTCTGCTGCGAGTCGTCCCAACTCTAGAGTCTCCGTCTGGCTCAAAAGATGGGAGCCAGAGTTTCCTACCGCATCAGCTATCGCAATTCACTCTCCAATCTTGAAGATGCACCTCGAATGAGGTTGACGCTGTGGATCCTCCCGCTTAAGCGCCCCCGGCCTTTATCTTCTTGACAGCTACGCAACCTAAAGTTCGGGATCCCACACGTCAAAGAAAAGGCAGAGCGAGAACCGTCAAAGCAAGCACGCCTTCACACCCTGGGATGCCCTGCAGTACGCCAAAGAGACCCACGGAAGCTGAGGTTCCCGGGTCTCATGGCGATGCTCATCTGCCGCAGCCTGGTAGGCGACCCCTACATCGTCCAAGACCCGGGCGACGCCCTAGCCTCAGCTACTTTTTGTTGCGGGGTTGGAGAAGTCTTCAGTTTTTGTGCGTGGGAAACGACGGGTTTGCATATGAAGGAATTCGGAGTTAAGCGTAATCATAAGTATTGGCTCTGCGGAACATGGCAGCTCGTGCCTGGCACAGCACACTCGAAGAGTTAGAGTGCCGGAAGTCATTACGAGAGCCCAGGGACCTGGGGTTACTCATTCCAAGCCTTTCAATCAATGGCATGAGCTAAACCAACCCCTAAACCCCTAAACCCTAAACCCCTAAACCCTGGAGCTTTGTGAGCGCCCCTGAGGCGGTGACTGCCGCCAAAGCAGCTGGCATGGACTGTGTCGTGGGCGACCGTGAGTCCAAGGCACGGGTATTGATGTCGGTATTGACGAGTGATCTGGGTTTTAGAGTACCATACTTGGATACTTTTGTTTTGGACCTGTTCCTTAAAGGAACCACTATAAATTAAAAGTCTATACTTTTTTTCTCCCTGGTTACTTCAAAGTCCAGTGATAGATAATGATAGCTGTGCTTGTTCCGGGGTCTGGCATAAAATGGGCTGGGCAGCATATCTGTGCTGCAGAGTCAGCTTAGGGCTCAAGCACAACATGCTTGATCCAGAAGCTGTTTGAAGTGAGATTTAATGGACCTATGACTCTGCCATACTCAGTATTCCCCCATTCAACTTGAACATGCTGAATTCGGGCTCCCTTACCCTCTTACTAGAGCAGGTAGCTTGTGACCTTCTGTGCAGTATCAGCATCATCCGCAAACCATCCCAAAGGGTTGACCTTTCGTCCCCCTTTGGCAACTGGACAAGAAGTATAGATCCTAGACCCTAAACCCTTAAACCCTAAACCCTACGCCCAAAACCGTAAACCCTAAACCCCTAAACCCTAAACCACCCTAAACCACCTAAACCCTAAACCCCTAAGCCCTAAATGACCTATGCGGAAATCAGCAGTCCCCATACCTAAGCTCCCAACTGCCTACAAGTCCTCGCTCCCACAAAAAAAGAATCTCCAGCCGACAGCCCCTCGAATGGACCCGGAAACTCGAACCCGAGGATCCAATGAACCCCTTAAACCTGGCCTAAAGCGTTTCTCTCTGGTTTTGAGGTTGGGAGCTTAAGCTTCTTGCTGCCGCGGCTTTAGCCTGAATCCCGAGTGCTTACATGCCTATCCCTCCGAGTTCGGGAATGTGCGTTGCAGAACCACGTCTGAACCTTTTCCAGAGAGCGGCGAGCAGATCCCGAAAGCCTACATCCCCGAAGCTGAGGGAAAAGACCCTGAAAGCCCGAAAGCTCTGAAAGGTGGGCACCTACCGGGAGTTCATCTTCTTCGACGAGCGTCAGGTCCGGCGGCCTCTTGAGGTCATAGGATTTAGGTTTGCCGGTTCAGAGATGAGGGTCTTGAGAATAGGACCATAGGGTTCAGGTAGTAGAGGTTTTGGGGCTTCAGGGCCTTTTCTGGCGAAACCCTAAACCCTAAACCCTTTGAAGTTCTGCGTAGCAGTTGGAGTGTCCAGTTTTAGTAACAAGGGGCCTGCAGGGTTCAAGCACAACCCGGTTTCATGACTGCGAGCCGAGGTTTAAGGGTTTACGGTTTAGGGGTTGCCTTATTGTCACTCTCTCTCTCTCTCGCTCTCTCTCTCTCTCTCTCTCTCTCTCTCTCTATCTCTCTATATACATACATATATATATATATGTATATGTATATGGGTGTGTGTGTGTGTTTTTATACTATAGTAGACTCCAATACCCCGTTATTAGCATTGCGTAGGCCCGCAGAGTACCATTGCAGGCTGCAAGAGCGGCTGACTTCAGAAGCTAAGCGCCAGGAGCTCTGAACATCTCGTCATACGGCTGATGATATATATATATATCTATCTATATCCTGCACTACCCATAGTGAGGAATATATATATATATAGATAGATAGATATATACATATATATATATAGATATTTATCCTGCACTGCCCCATAATAAGGAATATACCATACTTCCCATAGTTTAGGGTCCTTAAGGTCATGCAGGATTGCTATCCTCAACCGTACTTTCGGAGCATAGAGCTGCTTGCAGGTTTACCCGGAGTATGCGGTCATCTATCGGCGGCAGTATGAAGCGAGCAAGGTTCCAACGCACCTTGTCTATATCTTCTGCAAACTGTTCTGAGACAGTCATCTGCACT
Organism: Symbiodinium necroappetens; assembly: GCA_905231915.1. NCBI lineage: Eukaryota > Dinophyceae > Suessiales > Symbiodiniaceae > Symbiodinium > Symbiodinium necroappetens. Next base: position 11,370 of record CAJNJA010007836.1, read on the forward strand.
AGTGATCCTGATCGTTATCAATGCTGCAGTGAGTGACGGTGCTGATGAGATTTGTGGCGATGGTGATAGTGATGATGAGACGAGCAGAAGGACCAGCAAGCAGCAGAAGAAAAATGAAGCAAAGAACCCCACCAAGAATCGCAGCAGCCAGCAAGAAAGGGAAGAAAGAGAACAGTAAGTGCTTCCGCGGCTAACCCCGCCACCACCTCCACCACTACCGCCACCACGACCATCTCCTTCATCGGCACTTGCACCGTCAGAGTGCTCCCTGTCTGCGCCGCACCCTCTGCGACAAGCATCATCATCTCGTCGTCATCATCATCGTCATCATTATCATCATCTGGTCGTCATCGTCATCATCACCAGCAGCATGGCCATCATTATCACCATGACCATCGTCAACTTTGCCGCCACAACCCATCCTTACGTCAGCCTGGTCTGACCCTCTAGATCCTCTAGATGCATGACCCTCCGATTTGGATTGGTCCCAGACACGTCGATTACATGATACGCCGCGGGCCGGCACAGAAGGAGCGCTTGAGGGCCCGAGGGAATGGTTGGTGCCTTCGAAAGGAAGTCTGGGGTCTGCACTCTGCCTCTTGCCGAGGCTGATGCGCAAGACTACGAGTGGAACGACTGGCCGCAATTGGCAGGTTCAGTTGGACAAAGGCCGGTTTGTTCAAAGCCACTGAGACAGTAGCGGTGGGGTTTCAGGGTCTGGGGCTTTGAGTTTAGGGTGTGCGATCTTTCTTGCATGCTTTAAACCCTAAACCCTACACCCTAAACCCTAAAAACCTCAAGCCATTTTGGCTCAAGGCCCGAGGTGCTTCGCTGTGCTGGGTCGTCGCAAAGGTAGCCACGCCAGCCATTCGTGCCGAACCAAAGGAGGCGCGGCCTTGGTGTGCTTCGTGCTCGAGGGAGGAGTCCTGTTCTTCCTGAGGGGCGGCTAGGGCTAGTTGCTCACGGTTCTTGCGGGGCTCCAGGGGTGCGATTCTGCACATCATGGACAGTGTGCCGGTTCCGGGGCTTCAAGTTCCTCTTCCCGGGAGTCTTAATGATGAGATGGATAGGGACTTGGACGAGCCAAAAAGGGCAGTGGATCAGGGGCATGAGCGTCATGATAGTCCCAAGAAGCAGAAGCCGTCGGAGGAGGTACTCAACATGGCCTCCTTGAGGGGGCTCTTAGCAGAACAGTCTATGTCCCTCCTGCAAGCGCAGCAGCAGCAGCAGATCAGTGCGGCCCTGTCGGCCTTCGAGGAACGGCAGAGTGGTCGTATGGACCGGGTGGAGAGCAAGCTCGAGCAGCAGGGAGAGACTATGGGTGAAGTGCAAGAGCAGATCAGGGAGCTTCAGGATAGGTTGGCGAAAGTGGAGAAAGGAGGGGGTCCCGGCATTGGTGCAGGCCCAGACCGGAAATCTACCCTTGTCTTCGGCGGCTGGGCTGCTGATACGCGCAAGGGAGTGCTTCTGGAGCAGCTTGACCAAGCCCTCAAAGGCCTGCAACTGCAAGGGATGTTGGACACGGCTCCTTTCACCACTGGTGCTCGTAGATCCGTGGCTCTCTGTCAGTTCAAGAAGCGTGCCCATGAGTCAGATGGTGACGCTCGACAGAGAATGCTTCGAGTGATTCAAGTGATCAATGCCTCGCAGGTGAAGTTGGAAGGGGCCGTCAGGCCTCTCTGGGCATCCTTCTCAAAAAGCCCGGAAGAGAGGGGGCGAGCAGCCCTTGCAGCTGTGGTTCGTAAGGCTGTCTTGAGGATGGCACCCCAACGTATGCCTGATTTGGACGTTGAATATCCGAGCGGATGCACTTGGATTAAAGAGGACCAGATCAGTGGTATGGGAGCACCTCCGGACGAGGTGCATGGGGCTAGGATTGTCAGCACCAAGGGTGGAAGTGGATGGCTGGATGAGCGGACCCTGTCGAAATGGCTAAATGTTGAGCTTGGGGACCTGCAGCAATTGGTCGCTGAGCACAAGTTCTGAACCGTGGATGGGGGGCCACTTGATGGACCTCCTGGTCTGGAACATTTTGATGCACCGAGTCATCAGGCAAAAGGGTTGGCTCAACTCGCTTCGGGCCCGGCATGTGTGATCCCTGCCCCGCACGATGTCCTGAAAAGCATTAGGGTGTTGAGCTGGAATGTGGGTGGAGCGGACCTGCCTGACTTGCCGAAGGCAATTCGTGACTCCATTGAAGAGCAAGTCCAAAAAGACGATCTAGTGCTACTTCAGGAAGTGCCGCGCGAGAGGGAGGGCTGGACCTTTCTAGAGCTTGAGGGGAAGAAAGTCGTCACTCATAGGGCCGACAAGCAGTGGAGAGGGACTGGGCTCTGGTACGACCAAGGTGCCTGGTGTGTTCTCAAAAAGCATGGCTCGGCTAAGGGGACGTGGTTCAAGCTCCGGCACCTGGAGGCGCACTTGGAGATCTGGGTCGGGACCTCGCATTTCACACCGGGGTGCAACTTGTCGCAGTATGAGGTAGAGGTGCAGGACCATTTCGACGCTCTACCCGGCTCTGCACATAGGGTGGCCTACCTTGGGGATGTCAACACAGGGTTCACATGGACGCAAGATGGTGATGGGATTACCATTGTTCCTAAGGAGGGCAAGGGTGGCTTCTTACATCAGATGCTGACTGAGAAGGGCTTCGTCATGGGGGTCCCTGATTCTACCCAACTTCGTACTCCCACAAGTAGGCCTCGGCAAGACGGGAGGCAAGGACAGTGCATCGACGTCATGGGCTTCAAAGGGTTTCGTTTTCAGTGCTGGCATATACACGAAGGGTCGTACATGAAACTTGGGACTGATCACGAATTGTGTCATGCCCGTCTCTCGGTGGACCCAAAACGCAGGTACCCTCGGCATGAAACTGGGCCTCGCATGTGGATAGGAGGGGTGGAGCAGATTGACTTCCTGGACCAATCCGTCGTGGAATCCCTAGCAGCGACCTGTACCAAACAAGTGCCGGGGCGAGGGTACAAGGACAGTAAAGAAGTGAAGCAAGCTTTCCAGGCTGCCAAGCGGTCGGGCACGGCAATCCTGTGCAAGAAGGCCCTCAAGATGCGAAAGGAGGCCCGAAGGACATGGGAGCAAGAGCGGCTTGTCCGAGCTAGTGAGGGAGACTGGGCGGCTTTCCGAGCTCTCAAGCCTCAACGGCATGAAGGGTGGATGTAGGGTTCGCTGAAGCTCAAACAAGAGATCCTCATCAGGTGGTGCATGATCATCTATCCCAGGTGTATGCTGGTGTAGAAGTACCAGGCATAGAGGGTCCGTGGAAAGGGGAGGTCCAAGCCTTCACGGTCGAAGAGCTCCGAGAGGGAGTCGGTCAACTCAAACGTGGCAAAAGTGTAGGAGCCGATCGCACATCTACAGAGCTGATTTTGGGCCTGATGCAAGTTCCTGGAGGGGAAAGTCATCTTCTTGAATGGTACAACAGGATTTTAGCTACTCAGGTCATTCCGGAGCAGTGGAATCGGCCCATACTGGTCATGCTTCCCAAAATCCGAGCCCCGAAGGCCGCAAAAGACCTCAGACCGATTGCTATGGGGTCGGCGGTCAGCAAGCTCTTTAGTCGGCTGCTGTTGAATCGTGCTCTTCCCCACATCCGCCCCTTCACCAGCAAACAGTGTTGTGGCCCCACCAGACAGACCGCGGACTACCTGTTCAGCATAATCCGCATGTTTGAGCTTGCCCGTGAGTGGGGGGTACCCTTTGCGGTTTTCAAGTTAGACCTGGAAAAGGCCTTCGACAAGTTGGACAGAACATCCTTGTTGAATCGCCTGGAGGAAAAACTTGGGGCAGGGCCGGAAATGAATTGCTGGCGGGGATTGCTGCGGGATACGGTTGGCATTCTGCAAACACCATGGGGGAGAACGGAGGTGGCCATGAACACTGGCATAAAGCAGGGGGCCGTAGAGTCGCCTTCTATGTTTGCCTGGGTGGCGGAGCTTGCACTTGCAGAGGCCATTGAGAAGTACAGTTGGCATGCCAGAGGGTCCCTGTTTGCTGACCTGCCATCGGAGGAGATGTTGTACATGGATGATGGCATGTTGTGGCAAGGGTCCCTTCCTGTCATTCAGACCAGGGTTGAGCAGTTAGCTGCAGAGTTCTCTCGGTATGGCCTACGGCTGAACCCTCGCAAGTGCCAGCTATACGCTTCCCCGAAGGTGCAGGGCGACAGGGCTATTCGGATCGACGGGCAGCGGATTGAGGCCACGGACTGTCTCGAAGTTATGGGGCTCACTCTCAGGGTTGGTATGTCAATTTGTGACATGGTCTCCCCACTTGCCACCCGAGCACGATCAAAATTCTGGGAGTTGAAGCACATCTTTCGAGCCAAGGGTGGTGCTATGAAGCAAAGGGCGCAGGTGATGCAGAGGGTTGTTGGAGGTACAGCACTATGGTGCATCTGCTGTATCCCTCCAGATGCTGCAGCTATGTCCCTGCTTAACTCAGTCCAACTCCAGCTGATGGTGTGGCTACTCCGATTTGCG
>CAJNJA010007837.1:0-15865 GCA_905231915.1 Symbiodinium necroappetens
ATTGCGATTGGCGAGGATGTGCCACAGGCGGTCTTGGCCGTCATGGCAATGCTAGACTTTCAGACGTTTAGTGGCCTTCTGCTCCTAAACCTCGCCTTCTGCTGCGTGAAGATCGCAGGCATCTTGGCCATCCGGTGGCTCCTCTTGAAGTTCCCTGTGTACATACTCGACCCGTCTGCCATAGCGATCATGGCGGCTTCACACGGCCTTGAGGTCCGAAGTGAAGAGGGACAGGGTCCGACACCTTTGATGTGCGCTGCCTTGCTCGGGGACACTGCTAAGAGGTTTACACAACTGGAAAAGGGCATCGGGGTACGTCGTGGTATAATTCGAACGGGATTAGGACGGAACGTGGCCCCTGTCTTAGGGCCCCTCCACTGCCGTCCTGTCGCAGGCGACAAAGTTCCTGCTGCCTACTTCATCGATCCGCAGATGCGAAGGCCAGATTGGGCCTGTTGAGTTAGGGAGAATGATTCCTTCAGGTCTTTGGAGCTGGGTGAACGATGACTTCAGGGTTTGCGCGCCCTTCGGACAGGATCTGCTCCGTGGATTTACGCTTCATTACATGTCCTCATGGCTGTTATCTTCTTATCTTCTATCGGTTTTGGAAGTCAAGTCGCAACAGCGGCTGACATTGTGTTGCATGAGATTTCTGCTGCGCTCGTCTGCATGAGAACAACTTATCAGGTTGTGGGAGGAGGCGTACTTGTGCGAAGCCGGTAATCTTTCGCTTGCTGTCGCATCTGTGAGATGCAAGCAGTCTTGCGCATCACTGCCTTGGCAAAGGCTTTTCCTGAAACGCACGCAGACTCCAGAGACACTCCTGGCGAATATTCGCCTTGAGAATGTCAAGGCCTGGCTTTCTTCAGCCACGTGAGTTTCGAGTGTAGCGTCTGGGTTTACACTGGTTTGTTCTTGGTGTTTCTAGTTGTATGAGGGGCTTCACATACAATATTCTACAATGTAACAACATAGTAAATATAGTATCATACTTCAGCTTGCTGAGGCTTTCTGGGGACGCCAAGCCTGGTCGCGCGAAAGACCGGAAGGGAAGCTGAGAACCAGAACGTCCCTGTCCCTTGCTCTGGCTGGGTAGAACAAAAAGGCATCTCAGGCTTCATACAAAGCATTATGCAAAATCCCAAAACAGAACCGGTACTGAGGCCATCTCAGGCCCTGCTTAAAGATGCCGCCACTTCTCTCGGCCTCGGCTTCGAATGCCTGCTGCCTGGAGCCAGGAGGTCTCCGAAGGGACATCAAGTGACTCCGCGCTTCCCAAGGCCAGCAGACGGATTGGGGGTTCGGAGGATAGGTCATGGGTGCACTCATCATCTTGATAACTACTACGTAGTAGCAACGGCAAGGCCAACAACACAAAGATGACAGCAGCTGCAGCAGGGAACAGTCCAAGGTTTCAGCAGCAAGGGAGTGCTCGTCAGTTCAGGACCACGTACTGGAGCCCCCGGCCACATCGGGTTCTCGTACTTTCTCAGACGGTCGGCATGCCGGTGGTTGAGGACTTTTCCAAAATCAGTTCATAAGGGTTCACATCGAAGGCACCTGTTGGCAATCTGGCCAGCAACTGAAATGCTACATGCCCCTCGTGAAAGCGAGATCTATGCCACGAGGCTTGCATCGTGAACTGCACCGCATAGAGAGAGAGCAAGGAAACAGAATAAGGACCCCTTTCGTTCAACACGCGAACCCATTCCGGGAGAGGAAAGGTTCAATCGCCCGTGCCCAAGCCGAGCCCCATGTCCTGTGCGCAGGGTCTGGCGCCCGAAGACATGCAGAGGCGTTGATGGGGGCACGTCTTAGTCGGGCTTGCTGGTGCAATGAGAGTATAATGTTGAATGTTGCATGTTTCACCATATAGTACCTGTGCGTCCACCCTATCTCTCTCTCTATATATATATACATACATATATATATATATATATGGTCTCTTCCAAGGCGAGGCAGATTTTGACATGCACTCTCTTCTCTGGGAAACTGCATATCCAAGACCTGAAACACTGAAGACAGGTTCTGACAGTGTCGGATCGGCCACGTTGCAGAAGGTGATCACGGCACCCAAAACAAGCTTGCCTTGGCTTTCCCGGAACATGTTACATCGCCCCCTAGACCCTGGATCCCAGCTCCTGAACCCCAGCCCCGGGGGGCTCAGGGCTCCCGAAGCAGTCTACACAGAAGTCAGTGGCACGCCTCGAGCTTTCAGTCGCTCTGGAGTTTTCACAGAGATTGAAATATGAGTCATACCGCCCCACAGAAAACAAGTGTACATGTACACCATCCATCTCAGCGAAGCTTGAAGCAAGCTTTGCTCCCTGAAGCCTGATAAAACCCTCTTCCAGAATGTCCCAAAACAATGGATGCCAAGCCTGCGCAGCAGGCCTCCAAGACTACCTCCCCCTTTTGAGCTTGACTTGACCGCCGGATAGAAGCATTCCCGTCAGAATTAATCAGCATGAGAGGACCGACCTAGCTTCCTTTCCAGGCTGGTCGTCCTCGACTTTGTGAACGACGAACCTAGCCTCTTCCTTTTGGAGGCCAAGCACGCGATCTAGGACGTAAGACCTGTGAATGGAGCATGAAGGTGGCTCAGTTCAGATCTGACGATCAGTCTACATCTTGACTGGCATCACATGCTTCAGGAAGTATGCGTGCGGTGCAAGCAGCCATTTCCATGCTGCTGATGCGGCACTTCGATATCGATACGCAGGCATCGCAGAAGAACAGGTATCATAGATAGTTAGCGGCCCTTCCGGGCAGTGAAGAGCAAAGTTGAAAGAACTGAAAGGCAAGCTGCAAAGGCTCTTGAGGTATTGCGATTGTCCCAGGAGAGCCTCAACACTTCGCAGTCTTCCGCCCTTTGTTGGAAGCTCCGGCCAGGGCAACGCCACAGACCGTGACCGCTTTGTCCTGTGCATGAGGATCCTGAGGCTCGGATCCCGGGGCTTCAGAGTTACATGGGGTTAGGGCTTAGGGTTTAGGGTTTAGGGCCCCGAAAGAGGGTACCCCTGCAGTTTGAGATAGAGCCCCCATCCTTAACCTGAGATGTGGACTTGTTTGCTGTTTCAACTACCTGGTCGACACCAGTGTTTGCCGGAAGTGAAGTTACGAGGAGTAAACATGTCGTTCCAGTGCCTATAGCCACGAATCGGACCAAGTATCACAATTTGGACTGACGGATGTGAAGCTCTCGATGAAAGTAGTGAGCCCCTTCAAGCCTGAGCACAAGCATCGGAACATTATCAGAGATGACTTCAAGGACACGTAGCTCCGTGTCACAGCTTCTGCATGCTCTGTGTACTGCACTTGTACTCGACAACATCTGCAAGAGACCAGCAAGAGACCAGCATCAGACCGTCAGAAGGAAACCATCAGGCGGACACCAGGAGCCACAAGGCCAAGAGACCATCAGGAGACCACCAGGACAGCATTAAGAGAACAAGCCAGAAGCCCTCCCCCCATCCGTAACACCCCCCCGCCCCCGTTCCGGACAGGCTCTATTCTCAGACGTTCGGGAGGCGTTTATCCCCACGACCGTTTGAGTAGAGGTGCCTTCAGTTCTCTAGCGTCTTGGGCAGAGGCAAGGGGAGCCGGCGATAAGAGCCTCAAGATTGATCAGCTCGTACCTTCAGTATTCACCGTTCTCATATTTTCCATCCGGAATACAACGTACTTTCAGGACACTTTGTAAATAATATGGGGGCCTCAATAATTCCGATGTTTCCTTAATGTTCCTTGCGAGAAATATACGTACTATCATGGAGCCCAAACCCTATTCTAAGTATGAAGGCACCTTTATTATGTTGAACAGGCTTGAATCTAGATGCTTTTTGTGGTTTTGTTCATGGCCTTTTGTCTGGCCGCCTCTGTTTTTTCCCCTATCATTCTAAGCAAAGCCTCGGCCGAAGCACTCTTGCCCGAAACCGTCTTCGTAGCTTCGGGGCCTTTAAAGGAGGCTCCAGGATTTCGGGGGTGGAGTACCGACTTGGGTTGTTTCGAGGGATTGCGATTCGGAGTGATCGGTTGCAGTAGGCATTCCGTCGTACCTACTTCGCAGAAGGGGGCGATGAGAAAAGAGACGCCGAGCTTACCAGTTCAAGCGCCAATTTCATCTTGAGGCTCTTTGGATCAGGGCAAGGCAGTAGTCAAATGATGCTAGCGGATTACGCCGCTAGTATAACGTTTTGGTCATGTAGCTCGTTTGCTGTCATCATGACTGTAGCATAAGCAGACTTTGTCGAGAAGTCGGTGTGAAAGCATGGGCACATGCTGCTACATTGGTGTGTACTTTATGTCCGAGTAGCTGCACACCTACTCCTTGTGAACACCTTCCAAGCTTGTAGCAATTGACGAGATTATCGACACCACTCCTTCCAACAGAGTGAAGCGAGCCTTCAGAACTTCGTTGGCCCTGGAGCATCGAGAACCTGTTGCATGCTGCACTCCGCCATGTCACTCAGATGTCGTCTTTCTGCCGCAGCCGTGGGGCTGCGAGATTGGGAGCGGTTTTGGACATAGGAGCAGCTCAGTTGCGGCGCGGGGGCCGGGAGGGTGCCTTCAAGATGATCCGAGTCGTGATGCTCCTCGCTGGGGCGCTGGCATCCGAAGCGACGGACTCCGGCAACCTCAATGGTGATACGGCTCCAAGTCGGTAGTTGGACATGGCATGTTGAACCGGGAGATGAGGAGTTGGGGGATCTTTAGGAGCCAGGGTTCGACTCATAGCATAGTTCGCGCTTCGTTACGTCCCAAACAGCTCAGCCGTAAGCTTCATGCCCGACTCAGGTGACTATGTGCCAGCCTTATGGGAGAATACGGGAGAGGGAGCATTGTGCTTCGTGGTGCGATACATGGGTGATGAGGGCTTGTCCGTTAAACCTCTCTCTTGAGCAGATCCATACAAGTCCCACTGTGTAGATGCCAGCAGAGCGCAGGGCCGTCTCGTGAGTTTTCTCGGGTCGAGGTGCTGTCTCAAACTCCTAGCGGCAAGGAGACGCAGAAGCGATTTCCATCCCAGTTCAGCAACTACCCCGGAAAGCCAGCCTTTTTCGATGTCTACAGTCCGACGATCCGAAGCTTATACTCCCAAGTCTTCTGGAAGGCACTCCCGCCAGTGGATCTGCCGAAAGAGATCGTGCAGCGATTTGACGGTAAAGGCATGGCCATCGTAGGTTTCGAGGTCGACCAGGTGCGGAGAACTGAAGCCGGGGATGTCTCTGTGCCTATTTCCGTGGCTTACAACCACCACTTCGAGAGCACCATCATCGGAAAGCGTGCCGCCTTCGAGCACGTGTTGATTCAGGGTCCTGGAGATCCGCGCATTCCTGAGAAGCACGGGCACGGCGCAGGCACTGCATGGAAGCCAGGGCAGCATGAGTGGGTCGTACGGGAAACGGAGCAAGGGGAGCTTCCTACGAGCCAGAGCATTGGCGGCGCCAATGGCGGCGAGTATCGCAAGAGCTTCCATGGCTATGCACCGGGCTTCGCGCAGGCGGGGGTTGGTTCTGGCTTGGGGCCCGCAAGAAGGGATGCGATAGGCAAAGAACCCCGGCTCAGAGCATCGCAGAACTGTACCAGGTAGTTGAGTCTCCGACTCAGATCCAGATTACGCCGATGCAGATTGACACGTGGAACAGGGACATGATGAACATCTCTCACCCGACACGCTTCGTGCCGGGACCTGTGCCCAGGACCCTTCCGAATTAGCCCCCGTCGCCCCCCAGACCATGCAAGTCTTTTCGAGCCTGGCCGCATCCTTCAATGGCCTTGAGGGCCCCCCAATTACATAACACCTGGCAGAACCAGTTAAACATCCCCAACTAAACCCAAAAAGCAAATAAGCACCCTGAGAACTCAGAACTTTTCGCGGACCCATGTTCCATTTCGAGGAGCTCCCTGGCGCCGATCTCCGGACCCGACGCCCTCTATTCCGGGCCTCCTGGCCCAGTGGATGCGCGTGTCCTAGACATAGGGGGGCCTATGGCTTTGAAAGCCAATTCCAAAACAATCGCAATCATGCAGTTATTCTTACAGTAGCACCACTACCAGTACTAGCAGAAGCAGCAGCAGCAGAAGCAGCAGCAGCATGAGAAGGAGGAGAAAGAGGAGGAGGAGCAGTGCTACGTGTAGTACTAATGGTCGTCGTCGTCGAAGTAGCAGTAGCAGTAGTAGCTTCCGCAGCAGTTGTAGCAGTGTCGTTTTTATTTTATTAGTGGTGCACCCTTATCATGAAGATGCTTATTCTGACCATCATCCTCATCATGAGTTCATCATGGGCATTTACTAGGAATGATAGAGAGCCGCTGCTTGTGAGGTTCCTGTCTCAACACCCGAAGCGCGCTGCTTCTTTTGAAGCTTAGGTTGCTGGAGTGTCCTGTGACATCTCGCATTCAGAAGCATGCTCCTTGCCAGGATGGAGTTGTGTTTCAGATGTAGGGTTTAGGCGAAGCTTCCAGGTTCTCTTACTTGATGATGCCGGACTTGCTTTATCTGGGAACGCTAAGTTGTGATCATTGCACTCACTCTTCCGAAATGGCAGTGGCCACTTCCGATTTACAGTTGCCTTGGGATCGGCAGTACGAGCGGTAAGCCTCAACATGGCGACAGCCACAGGCGTATTTCCCGTGTGCCAGCACTGTAACAGACGATACCTGTAGGATAGCAGAAAGAGATTCAACCTCTGCGACATGTTTCCCCATCCCGGCTCCCTGCCTTGATTTCCACTGCACAGGGAATGAATGTCACAGTGTGTACATCTCCCGCAACTTCTGTTTGCAGCTATTTGCAGGCAAGCCACGAGGCAAGAAGGGTTCGGGTCAGTTGTGCTCAGATCTATCGCCTGGGACTTTCCATGGCGTGCCGCTCTCTGACTTGCATGCTTTTCGCAACCCTAGCCTCCTTAGCTCTGCATGCCTCAGCGTCGGAGGCCAACATGACCAAGGTGAACATGAGTAACACGCAGCAGCTCATGCATGGCTTGACCATTGGTGAGAGCAGCACAGGGCTGAACCGCTCATCAGCCACGGCCAATGATGGGATGAAGACACAAGGAGCCGCTTTGCGAGGCGGTAAGAACGAAGCTTCGCGTGCCGGTAATAGCAGCTTGGCCAACAGCAGATCAACAAAGTCTGGCATTTTCGACATCGATTGCCCATATGAATGTGACCTGCGTGGATACGACCTCAACTGGTGCACTCGGGGGGCATGCCATTGCTCATATGGTGACTTTGACAGGCTTGATTACGGATGTGAGCGGGGACCTTATCAATGCCAGTTGGAGTGCCTTCACGGATCGTGGTACCACTACATATGTGGAGGCCCAGAATGTGTGTGCACCATGAACGATTGGGTGAGGGTGTCTGGATACTGCGTCATTCGATGAAGAGTGACAAAGGGCCATCGTTGCGGTCGGCAAGACGAAGATCTCCATCCGCCATGGCCACAAGAAAGCTCTTGCCACATTTAATTCGGAGTGGTGATTTTGGAGGGCATCCAGCCCCCACAAACCCCTCTTTTAATCCACCATGGCGGCTGGCAAGGCTGAAATCACGTGCCAGAATTGAATCCAGCACGACCCGAAAGACGTCGCAGGCTGGCATGCGCAAACACGTTGTGCTGTACAGAACGCTTGCTGCACAAGCCTGAGATAGATCCAAAGGTATGTTTCTCCAATCAGCATCATGAGGGCTACAGTGCTTGTCGCATTTAAGAGCTATGCTGCTTGTCGGCTGGGAGTAAGTTTGAACCTCCATTGGAGTTTACTTGCTTCAGAACCCCAAAACGGCTTCCCAGACTTGGATGTTGGGTCGAAAGTCTACAAATTCTTGGAAGCCTTGACCCTGGGAGTCTCGGAGGGGTCCCCTCCTCTCAGGTGCCCGGTGAGGCCATCGTCCGCTTGCAAGGGGGGCCCTGCTCGAGCCCACCAGAGTCAGGCAGACCTCCTGAGGGCCATTTCTGCTATTTTGTGAGGGTGCAACTTCACTTCTTGAGGGGTGGCTTTGGGTTGGGGAAGTCGTGTGGAGCTTCCGTGGGCGATGGCTGCAGAATCGGAAGGGCTCTAATTCTATGTCCAGGATGCGAAATATCGAGCTTCTGATTATGTCATCAATTAATATTGATTAGATGTCTTGCCAGTCCAGCAAACGAATGGGACTGTTTGCTGCTGTGAAATAGATACTGCTGCTCGAAACCGTTGTCAATCGTTGCTGTCGAAAGGGGGGAACGTGCGCGATCGGAAGGGGTTCACCGGTGCGGCGTGGGAGGCCGGGGAAACGGGGGGGTTGCATCGGTGGGGGTCGCGAAACGGGTGTGCGGAGCGTGCGGACAGGGGTTTTGGGGTTGACCTTGTTCGCGTCGTCTTTTTTGTGATGGTTCGGGGTTCGTGTGAATCGAAGCAGGGGAAAGTGTTCAAAACGAGTGTGGCGGCAGGCGACGAGTGCCTGGCCCTTGCTCGGTCAGCTCTTTTTGGGCAACACCGGCGCTTCGTGCTGGATCCGGCTCCGGCTGGCACTCTAGGTTGCACTGCCATGGCCGACAGCCGCGAGATGGACCTGGTCCGTGTCCACTTCAAGGCGGAGGGGCCCAAAGAAGGAACAGTTGAGGAGGCTCTGATCTCCATCTGTCTGTGGATGTGGAAAACTGGCACCCTAGAGGCGAATCACAGTGGACGCTCCACACTGAAGTTGCACCAGGACGTTGCCCATGCTGCTATGGCACCTAGCAGAAAGCTTTTGTCATCGGGTTGACTCAGGACCCCTTTCTCCGCGGGACAGCTGACGGTGCCTGCAACACAGCCGCAAGCAGAGGTATCCACGTTTTCGGACCTGCCGATGCTCCCAGAATTTCTGAGCCCAAGGTGCAGCTGATGCCAACAAGTTTGTTGGAGCGAGCAGCCCTCTGGTGAATGTGTCGGTGTCACTGGACCTGACCCTTCGGCAAGCACGAATATCTCTGACCGGCCCTGCCTCCGTTTGGTTTGGTGTAGGCATCTTGGCTGTCCCAGCCAACTCTGTTGAGTTCTGTTCTGAAAAACGTTCACAGCGTATCTCACTGCAAGGTGTCTACTACTTACCTATATGTTGGGTCGACTCCTGAATCCCAGACTCGGCATATGGCCGAGGCTTCAACGCGGTGGGCATGGCCGACGCACCTTGGGCGCTCATCGTCGATGGCTCGGGCGCTGTCACCGAGCGGAAGCTGGGACGTCATGAGCCCGGTCGGCTGCTGAAGCCCTCGGTTTCCGTTCAGGAGACGAAGGTCCAAGGAGACCTTCGGTCCCTCACGCTGACAAGACCCTTGAAGGGAGCTTCCTCGGATTACTACACCTTCACCCCCTTCACGGAAGCTTGGCCTTTCCTGGCATGGAGCATCTGAACGCAAAGGGGCCTAGGATCTGCCGTGCGTGCGGCCATCGAGTAGTGCATACTTTCCTTCATCACTTGAGCCAAGGATGGGAGCGGCGAGCTGAAGTTCATCAGTGCGGTTGGCAATACCGCAAATCTCTCATACCACAGTCAGCGCAGTCCTGGTCAGCTGACCTTCCTTCCGGTGGATGTGAATGGCGCTTGCATCTGCAGGGGAAAGCCTGTTCCGCTCTTCGGCTCAGTTCGAAAGACCCGCTCCCTTCTTTCTTGACAGTGTCGTCTGATTGCAAGCCCATAAGCCCATCATAATTTCGATAGCGAGTTGGTGAAAAATGCAAGACTCGTTCATGTAGCAGTCGCCGAGTCCCTTCCAGCCCAGTCTCCAAGAGCATCCAAAACCGAAGCAAGCAGCTCCAGGCCCGGAACCCCGAAATCCCCCGAAGAGCCGAAGCTCTGCAGAACCCCTGTTCTACCCTTGCTCCCAAGCCGATGTAGATGTGTCAACCCTCAGGCCGTTAAAGTGAGGTTCGTAGGTCCATCCTGAACCTGAAGCCCAAAACGACCCTCAACCCGAAGCCCTTGGAATTTGTCTCCTCGAACATCGTTGTTCCCGAATCCCCAAAGCTAGGTCGACGATGGCATGGCCTTGGGATTGCTCTTATGGTCTTCTATAGTAGAAGTATATGTAATTATGTAATGATTAACAAGCGATGTTAGGGACCCGTCAATCACAGAGGACGAAATGCCCGTCCAGGTTTGGTCAGGGCAAAGGCTCTTTGGAGTACCACCCCACCGGCCAACCAGAGGACCGCGAGCACGTGCGGGTTCCCGTTTTTTGTTTTTGGGGGGTTCTTCAGGTCTCGCAGTGTGGAGGATGGGTTTAGTTTGGCTTTAGACTTCTCTCTGGAGAAGTCTTGCAGGGGTGTCAGGGTTCGGAAGCATCGCAGGGTGGGGCTTCTTGATCCTCACAAGTTCCATGTCACCCGCCCTTGTAGCCTAAACCTGCTACTTGGAGGCCCACAAGACCACATGTGCATGCCGATCTCACAAGTCAGGTTTCTGAGATCCCCGTGATCGAGATTTGGTTCCCTAACTCTGTCTCGCAGTCTTGAGCTCAAATTCGTATTTCTCCTCCGTCCGAGCACTCTGCATCCAAAATCTGGCAGTTTCTATCTTTCTGTGTTGTCTTGCAGAGAATATGGCCGACGATTCAACCAAACCACAACATGTTCTAGCCCGCAGGAACCCAAAATCGCTGCAATGCGACAGCCACAGACACTAATCTGTTGCTGCTCAACTTCCCATCCGCCTGTGTGTGTGTGTGTACGTACAGCTGTGTGCCTGTGCCGAAGCGTGTCAGTAGTTTAACTTCTACCTACGTACCTGCCTGCCGACCGACCCACCGACCTACCAACCCGCCGACCTGTGTACATATGTGGGCAGCTGCAGAATTCAAAGCGCATGAAACACAAGTAATGTCTGCAAGTATACTAGTGTACCCATCTATGTGTGTTACAAGGAGAGCCCCAGTGCCTGGACAGTGAAGAGTCGTCAATCTTCGATCTAACAGGACCAGGGCTCCGGGAGCGTGGGCTTCAACAACCACTGCCCCGAACAACCCAGGCCGGGTAAAAATCCCAGGGGCTTAGGGTTTTCAGATGGTTTGGGATTTCAGGTGGCGGATCTTCCGCTTAGGGTTCGGGGTTCAGGAACCTCAGGTTGCCGCTCAGCAGGTATCTTGGAGTTTTCATGGTGTCTTAGGCTTCTGAGGCGAATTCAGTCATGGGAAGAGTGTCTTCCAGAGATTGAAACTTTAATGGAGCTTTGTTTCAACATGGCTGCAGATCTGAAAGCCAAGCAGTAGCTCACGGAGCGCATAGGACCGAGTCATGCCAGTAATTCCTGCCAGATACCAGCAGTTGAAGTTGACACGACGATGCTCCGATTACTGCTCTTGTTAGCATCGAATGCTGTTGCTGAGTCTGCCCACCTCTTCTGCTGGCAGCTTCTGTGCAAAAGGTTGAGAGGGTTGCCCTCTGCCAGGGCCGCCAGAGTTGCTTCATCTGGTGTAAACCAGGAAAGGCAGAAGGAGTTTTTCCTGTTGAGCAGTTGTTCCCCGACCGGCTGTGGGTCTGAACAATGGGTTTAGGATTGAGTGGGGTAGGGAATTGTGGGAGGAATCATATGATATATGTATGAATATATACATATACATATATATATACAGATATGCAATAGTATAAATAAATAAATAGACAAATAAATCTATCTATCTATCTGTCTATCTGTCTATCTGTCTGTCTATCTATCTATCTATCTATCTATCTATCTATCTATATATATCTATATATATATATTGAGAGCTATGTCTGTATGTCGTCATTCCGCCTCTTGGCTTGCCCAGGGTCGTCGAGGATGCAGTACAATTCAATTTGGCAATTGCCCAATCGGCGTGTCATAAGTCGACTTCACCTAGCTGCTGGATTGAGGGGTAGCCCGTTCTTTTCTGTTTGCTTGGAGGCTTGGTATGTCCAGCTTAGGATGGTGTGCAGCCCAGGATTGTAGTCTGCTTTCCCGCTGGTATATGCCTGGCCAGGAGTGACCTCTTGGCCATGCGGTCTCTCGGACAGCTTGTGGCAGAATGCCCTTTCGGTTTGTGTCAACACATCACCCTGAGCCATAATAACAACTTAATAATAATAATACCCCAGTAGTACACGAGCCAGGAATCTCACTTGTGACCTTCGCAACTACTCGGGTGGTCAGCTGGCATGCCACCACATGTGGTCCCTCCTGGATGCCGATCAACCCATTCCATGGCCGGATCGGCCCCTTGAGTATGCCTTGAAGTTCCGCTTCTGGGTCGAGGAATACAACATGTCTTATCACACAGGCTTGCGGCGAGACTCTCACCTTCATACTGCTCAAGCTTTTGTTGGAGGGTACGGTTGACTCAGGTGACTTCTCATTGTCATGAGAGGGAGGGGAGCGAGATAGAACGAGAGAGAAGACAGAGAGAGAGAGAGAGAGAGAGATCACTCAAGCCCCTCCAAAACGGTCGGGGGCGCGACAGCGCGCGGGCACGGGGGGCAGCTCCTGTGTCCATAGCCCTGGCGAAAGAAAGAGAAAGAGAAAAGCGAGCGAGAGAGAGAGGTAAAGAGACGGCACTTTTCATGTCATCCCAACAGGGTACACAATAGTGCACACCCTATGACATGTACAAGGTAACGTGGGGAATTGCCTCGCCTGTCGAGTACGATGTGCCCAAGTGCTCAGAAGGCATGATGGGCTGCTCCCGCGAAAGCGACGGGAGCTGGACGCCAGCTGCAAATTTTTGCTAAACGACTATACATGGTAATCATGGTGACTGAGCCATACACTTGTACACCCACCAGCAACAAAACAGCCTGATGCCGAATAGGTCTAGGTTTAGTCCACTCGTGCCATTGCGCTAGACAATTTTAGCTGGCAATGTTGCTGGTACAGTAAACATTATTGTTTTATTATTGGTATTATTTTTATTTTTTATTTATGATGATGATTATTATTACTACTATTATTATTATCACTAGTACTACTATTATGATCATATGCCTCTTCTTTGCATCCTCCGAGACCCAGGATTCACACTATCAAAGGCACTTTTACTGGCGAGGGCGTGCTGTCAGCTGCCCACTTCCACTGCCATGCGCCGACCTGTCTCTCCATGGCGATGTACCGCTGCCCCAAGGGGACGAAGGTCCACCGTCTTGGGCTTGGGATCGGGCTCCGTAGAGGGCAGGGCGGCGCATGCATGTTCGCTGGACTGGGCTTCGTCGATTTGTTTCTGCGCATGTAGAAGAGGTTTGCGACCAAACAACTGGAGAGCTCCTTTGCGTGGAGCGGCCCGTCTACGGCAACTCTTCCGGCGATCCCTTCGCTGAGTTCGTGTCTCAGAACAGCTGTTGCAATCAAATTGGGTTCGCGGTATAGAGCCGCCAAGCAGTGCCGTACAAAGTAGTGAACGTCACAGGCTTCTTGCTTGCTAAAACCATGAAGACTCAACTGCGCTAGCTTTCTGCTGGGAGGCCGGGCTACATCTTCCAACCGCCGTGTTTGTGGGGCAGCGAGGAGTTTGGTCTGCAGCCCCCTCCGAGCGTGGAAGGCCAGCTAAATTGCGAAGTAGAACCGAACTCTGCAGCGAGTCCATCATTCTCACGATCACCAACCTCGTCCACGTCCACCACCATCACCAACAGACAGTCATCAACAGCGTCAACATCAGCAAATCATCATCGTTATGACTTCGGCGTCACATCCCGGCATCACCAGAACCATCACCGCTACAATCATCATCAGTATCGGCATCGGCATTTTCGCCATCACCACCATCAGCCTCATCAGAGTCATGTCTGTTTCGATGTCAGGAAAGCAGGAATGTTGTGCACTTGATTATGGAACTTGTCAGGTGCTGCAGCTGCCACATGACATTGGTGACGAATCGACAGCTGAAATCATGCAGACGCCAGCAGCCATAGACAAAATCAACCACGAAACCAACAGCAGCAGCAATACACAACAGCAGCAACACCAAACTCAGCACCAGCAAGCAACAGTAACAACAGCAGCAGCAACAACAACAGCAAAAGCATCAGAAGCAACACAAGCAGAAGAAGCAACAACTGTTGCAACAGCAGCAGCAGCAGCAGCAGCAGCAGCAACAGGAACATCACCATCAACACCAACACCACCACCACCACCACCACCACCGCCGCCGCCTCCGCCGCCGCCACCAGCACCACCACCAACAACAGCAACAACGACAACAACAACAGCAACAACAACAACAAGGACAACAGTCACAGCAGCGACCACCGACAAAAGAAGCACGAGTCCGGAAGCGGCCAGCTTCAGCACAAGAAAAGCAAAACCCTTGAGCTCGAACACGCCTGTTCAGGATTCGTTTTGGGAACGGTGAAGACGTCCAATGCCACGTACCTGTCTCGAAACTTATTGGGAGTTTCCATGTCTAGGCCATGGTTGATGCTTTGAAAGGGATCGCTGTGGTAAGGTATGGACATCGCGGAGAGATGGCTTGGCAGCAGATGTACGTCTTTGACCCGACGACAAGCAGGGACACAGAACTTGTGTGAGAACTGGGAAGCTGTGGATCCCAAACTGGAGTTCAAGGCCGCAGTGCCGATGCGTCGAAGCCATCCCCGCAAGACAAACCTCGGAGAGCGCTTCTGAAGGTAGGTCTGGCTTGGCTCTGTACAGCATTGCTGCCGCGGGATACTTTGTCGAGTGTGCTTCAAGATCTGGGCCTGCTGGCTGGCTGAGGCATGTAATTCGATAAACAACAAGTTCCGACACCTTTGAAGAAATAACGTTCGAATGTCCCAAACTTAAATCTATTGGTACTTGATAATATACTTGCTTGATTCTATGGATCTTTTGTTTCCAAAATGGCAGATTACTTATAGTTTAATAATCGTAGCTTGAATAATTTCGTATAAGAATTCATTAAGAATTTATTATCTATGAACGAAATATTAATTTTTCAAGGTTTTTCTATTAGGGCAGATTATTTCTCCCTTATTTTGTTTTTCAGAAAAAGATATCGAAGGAGTCTGAAAATATTTTCGAGCAAAAGAAAAAGAAATCGAATTAGTGAATATTTGTTTTATCGCTAAGAATTTACAAGATTTATTCTTATATTTTGATTACGAAAGGATAAATGAGATGAATATTGATAGGCGATTTAAATTGAAAATATAAAAATATTGAGCATATGTCTACATTTTATAGATATGAGTCCGATAAATTATATAATTAATGATATTTCGTATGGACGTCGATGTTGGGTTGAAAATATTTTGGGAAGGGTTAGGCTTTGTATTTAAAATAAAATAAGGTAGATGAATAATGATAATGATTTATTCTTAAAAGTCTAAAGAGGAGGGGGGGTAGGAGGTGGAAGAATAGAGATGATGGAGGAAGTGGTGATAGAATTATTATTCTATTATTTTACATGAAAATATGAATATTTTTTATCTTTGCTAAATCTCTGGATTCTTTGGTTTATTTCTTGATTTTCGGATGTTTTTTGGATTTATAATTTATTAAAATAAGATATGTATTTAATCTACTTTATATTATATTTATTATTAAAAATATATTTTATATTATGCTTATTATAAATAAGATAATTATAAATATTTTTTCTATATATGGATATTATATTTACTTAAGAATTAATCTTCTATTTATAAGATATATTTCTATTTATAATATTATCTCTCTATTTTCCAGCATTTTTATAATCTCTTCAGAGAGCATTTGGATAATTAGTTATTTTATATCGGAGCCGATTATATAAGTGAATTTCTATTATATCATACGATCTGAAATATTCGGTATTATGATTTCTCTTTTTATGAATTTTATGATTTGTAGGCATGGAGATTGCATATGGATATCTATCTCTATTTATTAAAATAGCGTTAATTTAA
>CAJNJA010007838.1:0-15865 GCA_905231915.1 Symbiodinium necroappetens
GCCTGCTGCCCGGCGGCCTTCGCTTTGATCAGGTGGTTGAACGCTTCGGCTCTTGGCCTCCGCTTTGCAGAGAAGGCGGACGTCTATACTTTCTGAGGGTGTCTGAGGATCTCTTTATCGGGCTTCTGAGGGCTTTCTTAGGATCTCTTTAGGGCTTCTGAAGGCTTTCTGAGGATCTCTTCAGGGCTTAAAAAGTTGAGGATCAGAGTGTATAGGTACTCATTGAAGATTATAGGCTTATAGAGTTTCAGTGTTGTCCGTGGCTCTGGCAGCGGGTACACCATGCAGTTCCGTGGCATTAAGTAATCTGGGTGGCGCAGGGATTTAGGCTCATGCCATGCGATAGCGAGTTGTCGTGTTTCTGGGGTCTGCGGTGACTACAACGATGCGAAGGCAGAGTACTTAAAAAGGCGCCAAGCCCCTCCAGCTTATAAGCTCCTTTTTGAGCACGCGCTGGAGGAAATGGGAGGCATGCCGGCCATTGCGGGCTGTAGTTACATGCACTCCAAATGCTTCATTGCGACAGTTGCTATGGGACGACACCATTATGAGCGGCTGAGCAGTTCTACGCACTCAAGTGACTTCCCACAGTACTGTCTTAAGCCTAAGGCCGAGGAACCTAAACCCTAAACCCTGAACTCAACTCGAACCCCTAAACCTTAAGCCCGAACCCTAAACCCTAAACACTAAACCGCAACCCCTAGCCGAAACGTGAAAATGAGCAAGGGATCTTCTCTGCCTGACTCGGACCGCTTGCATCTCTTTCAGCAGCTCCTCGAAATCCTTTGACTTGTCGGCCTGATCATGACTTGTTTTGTTGCACAAGGGTCTAGTGTTTAGGGTTCAGGGTTTAGGGTATGTGTGAGCTGTTGGGCCTTTAGTAACTAAAGCAGGCTTTCGGGATGCATCAGACTATTCTTGAAGGGATATGAACTGTTGGGCTTAATCATGGAATACATTGTACTATTGCTGAAGGGATGTGAACGGTTGGGCCTTATTGCTGGCTTTTGGGATGCATTATACTAGTGCTGAGTGGATATTCGTGCTTATGATGACGTTTGGTGAAACAGTCCGCTTCACAACACAAAAAACACCCATCGAAAAGAGGGAACTTGCTTCTGCATCATGTTGGACGGTCGGCTAGGTCGTTTCGGACCTCCTGACAATGAGAAAGGAAGCCCTAAACGCCTTGAAATCAGCAGTTAAGCCTCGACCCGGCAGTGCTGAGCCATAACAGCCCATCCCCTGAACTCCCTCAGGACCCTAAACCAAGAGATCACAACGCGTTTTTGCCTCATTCTGGTTTTCCGACTCCGGCCTGCTTATCAAGGCCATGTTATAGTCCCATTAAGTGTCCACCTCTGCATAGCCCTGGAGAAGACGGCCATAGACCGGCCAGCTCGGCTGGATGCCTACCTTAGTGCTACCCCCGAATCCCTAAACCCTAAGCCCTAAAGCGTCTCGGATGCTGCTCTCTACCCAGAACACACAACCGAACCTTGATCGCAAGCATTAAATAGGGGCCGCAGCGATTGATCTGGGGTGCTGGGGTCTAGTATAACTACAACAAGGAACCCCTAAGCAACAGTTCAGGCTTCTATACTAGCGGCTAGCGTGCTCACCATTGCGATTCCTGCTCCTAGCTGCTTGTGAAACTGTAGTTGTGGTCTATGGGTTCAATGGTGATGAAGATGATGGGCTTACTTGAAGAATGCAGCCTCTGCACAAAAAAGACATCAAGTCAAGCAGCCAAAAACCTAAGCCACATAAGCTATGCAAGATTCTGCAAGATTGGAACTCGGCATATATAAGCCAAAGGCACAAAAGAGACAGCAAGTGATGCAAATCGCAGCCCGCGTCCCGAATTGTCTCTATGCGAAGAGACAAGTTCGGTGCTTGACAGAACCATTGTGCTAAACCCTTACGGAAGAGGCTGTATGCTTTATGCTAAACCCTGATAGACCCCTTATAGACACTTGTAAAACCCCCGAATGCTGCCACAGCGACTTTCTGCATGCGATGGAGCCATCGGCGAACGCCTCCGGAGACTAGACAAAATGAAGACAGACTTGGCCCTGGGCTTGCACGCGCTTGGAACGCTTCGGCTTTCGCTTTGGTTCTTTAGGGCGAGGGCCTCAAGGTCCAGAAGAAAAACATAAAAGTCATGGGGAAGATTGTCGCCCTGCGGGAAAACCCGAACGCAGGCCGCTCGTGAAAAAAGCACTGGCCCTACTCACGTCAGCCCCGTACACGAGTGCCGAACAGCTGGAGTTGCAGATCTCGCACTGAATAAAGAGCTTCACAAGCAGACTACTCGGCAGCAGCAAGAAGATGTAAACAGATTACTGCAGTTTTTCCAAGCAACAATAAACTTAAACAGCACTTGCATCAGCAGTGGCAGCAGTGATGTCAACACGGAAAAAGGACACTGGCAGGAATGGGTCATAAGCAAAACTAAGCCGAGAAGACATCGGAGGAGTCCCAATACTAGCACGGCGATGAAGACGATGCTGCTCGCAGTAGCAGACCCAGAGCTCTCAAGATACCCACAGCCGTGAGTAAATGGAACCGCCTAAGAACAGAAGCTGGTAGTTTCAAGCTTCCTAGTGGTGACAACAACGATGCAATCCATTCAAAACCTGTCAACCACAGAAAGCTACAACTTTCTTAGCTCCGAACCTTAGGTGCCCTGACGGCCGAGCAACAGCCCGCCTTGCACTACGACCCGAAGCAAATCCCAGATCCTGAACCCCCAAACCTTGTCAACACATGCTCATTTAGGGTTTTCGGGGTTAAATAGGGTTTAGGGTTTAGGGCTGTAGGGCTTTAGGGTTTTAGGGTTTTAGGGTTTTGGGTCTAGGGAACCTTAACATGGGGTCTTCGACGGTAGGGTGTGCAAGGGTCTTACGCCAAAGCCCTTACATGACCCTTGAAAAAGTATTTCCCTGGACGCACAAACCCAAACCCTAGTAACCCCCGAATATCTCTGAACCCTACACTTAAAGCCGGAAGCCTGCACCCTAACCCCATAACCGCTAACCCTAAACCCCTAAACCCCTGAACCCTGAACCCTTGACCCCTAAACCCTTAACCCCTAAACCCTCTTTTTGAGCAAGGACTGCAATGCACTAACCCCTACACCCCATCGCCTTCAATCTCGGCCCCTTTGGCTAAGGTCGCCCGGGCGGCGACCAAGGCCACGAGGTTGTCCTTCAAAAAGTTTAATGTTTTCGGGTTTAGGGTTTTAGTATTTTAAGTTTTAGAGTTTAGGGTGTTAGAGTTTAGGGTTATAAAGGGCCGGATGTAGCTCTTTAGGCGGCTCGGAGCTCAACCGGCTGCTCTAGGCGGTAAACTGGAGAGTTTGCAACCAGGATGTCAGAGCTCTAGTTTTACAGCTTCAGGATTGGGCCTGTTTTCAGTGTAAGCACTTAGAACTAAGCTCAAGTTTGGGAAACTTCGCACTGGTGTCTTTCGGTGTCTTTGACATAGGGTGCATGGCGTAGAATTTTGTTTTGCTCGGGGGCTTAAGGCTCAAGACTTGAGTGACCTAAGAGTTTGAGGGGTGTGGGGCGAAGAGATGGCTCAAAGCTCTCTATTGGCCTAGCTCTTTGTTGGCAAGGTGCTCGTCAAAGCGGAGGTGGTGGGCTGTAGGAAGGCCGGGTGGTAAATAAACAGGTTACGTACGAGCCGCATATATATATATATATTAATATCATATACATATGTACATAGATATATACATACATACACATATCTACATATACATATAACATATACATAAACATGAACATGTACACGTATATATACATGCCCACATACATATGTACATACTCATGCCATATACAGTATGCAATAAACATTATACACGATACATTGTATTTATACATATACAACATTATTGTTTATTAAACAATATAGAATACACAATCTAGGCCTAATACGGGCATACATTTACATATACATATACAATATATAGTTCATCCTATACAATATACAGCATTGAATTAATATACATATACGTATACGAGATACCATGCACAATGTACCACACACAGACACACATAGGCACACACTTACATATACACATACAACATGCGCATCGACATGCCTGTGCATATGTGCACACAGTTGCACATCCACATGCACAAACACACACATACACTATAAGCATATACATATAAGTATACATACACAAACACATACATGCATCCCTTTCATACCGTATACGCTCTTGCGAGTGTTGAGTACCTGATGCACGTATAAGCTATTTCTTGCAAGCAGCAGAAACTCAACCGTCGGGGAAGAAAAGGCTACACACCACGAATGAACAAAACATGCACTCACTCACACACACACACAACAAATAAAAAGAACAAGAGTACCCATTATAGATCCAAAGACCTTGAACCTGCAGGGGAGAGCCCATCTAAACTTAAACTTTGTTTTTGAACAGCCCTTTTCCGGCTCGCATGATCCAACACTTAAACCTTAGGGCCTAGGGTACTTACCCTCAACAACTTCCAACAGGGAGCTGCAAACCTGAAGCAACGGAGTCGGGCCACTGCCTCAGGCCACCACCAAGCCCGTAATCCTGAATCCTAAATATTAAGAACCCAGGGCAATGAAATTTGATCCGGCCAAACCTCTTAATCCCAATCCCACAAGCAAAACAACAGCACCAGTCCCTACCCGAGCGCAAACCAAAAAAGCTGAAAGGCCTAAAAGCCTAAAGCCCTGCCTCCCTGTCCCTCTCTCTCTCTCTCTCCCGCTCTCTGTCTCTCCCTCTCTCCTGCCCTCCGAGCCCCCACCTCCGCCTCCTTCTGGCGGCTCGCAGAATCCGAATCCACGGCACCGGCTCTGCAGGGGGGGAAGGATACATCTTCGACTTGCTTTCGAGGCCTTCCGGCTTATCGCCATTGTGAAACAATCTGAACAGGGCTTGACTGCAGATGCCTGATGAATCCACTTCGTCCAGGCCGAAGCGGTCAGAGGTTCCCTTTCGCCTTCTCTTCTCAGCGCCCCCGGCTCCTCCCCTCCTGTCTTTTTTCTCACAGACGGGCCCCCAAATTGCAAAGTTCCTCAATTTGCAAAATCCGCCTGCCGCCCAGCCCTTTTTGCTCTGTGAACTCATTGACCAGCCGGCAAGCTCCCTGCCCCAATTACCCCGAACCCCCTCTCCTCGCCCCCCCCCCCTTCCCGGCCTGCCGTTCCTTCTACGTCCCATTTTCTGCCTCTGCGGCCGTGCCAGACCGGGCCGAGGCGGACGACGCGAAGAATTTAGAATTGGAATCCTTCTTGCAATCACGATTAAAGGAGAGGTTTGTTATTCAATCAGGGGTCTCTTTATGGCTCAAGTTGCCCAAAGAGCTTTCAGGTTCGACGGGGCTCTAGGACTCACACTTTCTTCTCGACTTCGCACAAGCTGCCCCATAGGATAGAGCCCTGAAGCCCTCAAACCTTCACCCTTGAAGTGCTGCTACTCTGTATGCGCAGAGATCTCTCGAGCTAATGAGCTTGGGACAAGTCGACGCCCCTCAAAGGCCTGTCTATCCGGCATTTGCAAGCTTTGACAAGTGCGATGCTCCAAAATTCGTCGGGAAGTTTCAAGTCTTGCAATTGTCTAGGTCTCCAGAACTGAACGTAACTTTTGCAAGTCTGAAGACTTTTCGTAGAGCATGCTGCATTGGTAATCACAGTTTCTCAAGGCCCGCAAACCACAACCTACGGACGGGCCGAGCAAGCCTCTCATGCCAAGCGGCTTGGGAATTCAACTGAAGCAAGGCTCAGTTGATGAATTCGGACAGTGATGTGACCAAAGGAGTAATCAAACCCCAAACCCTGAATCCTAAAACTTGAGGCCTAAACCGTCTGAACTGAACTGCCTGGCGAGGTGCAGCTTGCCGCTGTCCGCGATCTTCAGAAGCTTCCTGGTCCAGTTGTCTGCCTGAGCGAACTAACATTAAAAGCCGGAAAATGTGCCCTTTGTGTGGTTAAATGGAAGTCCATGAATGGGCCCCCTTTTCAGGTTAGCTTCAACTGGCCCAATACGGACTTTTTGGTTCAGGGTTTTAGGGGTTTAAGGGATGGGGGTTTTGGATTGCGGCGCATACACTCAAACTCCCTATAGGCGAGACACATGTCCGCGAGGTCTGGCATGGAGGGTTTGTTTCTGGAAAGCGAAGTTAACACAGGCCGACAGCAAGTCGGGTGGGGGGGTTTTGGATTTCTGGGGCGACGGTCCTGCTGAAAAAAATTACACGCCGAGGCAGGCCGGACTCATGGTGATGGCTCAGGGTGACGCAATGGTTCTGCACTCAAAGGCCAAACCAACAAAGGGTCTCCAGTCTTGGGTTTTTGGATTGTGGCATGGTTGTTGTACACAGGGTTGTCACGGGTTTTGATATGTACATATATATATATATACGGCCCAGTGGCGATCTGGAGCTCGCCGCTCTCGACGCAGGCACGGACAAAGGCGACCAAGGCCCAACGATCCACTTTCCTGGTGCCCCCGACTCGATCCCGAAGCTAAGACCCCCTTACGCAAAAGGTCTCTTAATTAGAGACTGAACTGTTTTGGGTAATGACAGGGCTATTTCAGGATTTGAATACTTTGATTTGTTGATGAGCTGGAGGGGAGGTAGACTTTCTTCTCTCACTCTCAGCTATGCGAGGCAAGGATTCATGTCAGCAGCCTCAGAACCGTCGCAAACGAAGCCGGCAAGCCTCAACCAATCCCAGAAACACAGGCTGCATCAATATCCAGTGCCTAGGGAGTACAGGGTTCGCGGACCTTGCGTGTTTGAATCCTGTTTCGAGTCCACATAAGGGCGGAGCCGGCATAACAAATCCCAGAGACTCCACAACTCGTCTATTCAGCAAACTATGAACCTCAACTTCGACAGGACTTCCGAAGACAGGATACCCTAAACCCTAAACTAGCCGGATCCTGAAATGAGGAGCATTGGACTGTCCGGTGGCTTAAACTCCATGCTAGACGTTACGGCATACTCGGATCCTGAGGTTAGGATGCGACGATCTTGAGGCCTTGGGTGTTAGACACGGAGTCTGCGGAAGGGACGGCACTGTTACAAAGTAATGCATGGGCCGGAACGTTTCGAAGACAATCCTTTAGAACGTCCGATTCCAATGAATTCAGAATTTGAAGGCCTCCACCCTGAAGCCTCAAATCCCAGAACTAAGGCCACCTAAAAGGAGCTTCTCTGCGCGACACCTGTCAAGCTTGCGGCGAGTTGCTCGATGTCTGTGCAGGACAGCCACATTTCGGCCTGCTGCTGCACGGACTTCGGCTAACAAAGGAAGATTCATCGACCAGCAGCGACATCAAGATGCAACACAGTGGTCCCCCCCCTACCTGGGTTCGTTGCTTACCTGTGCGCTATGGACCATGCAGAACAAGGGGTCCCACAACAAACAACAAAAAGAATCTGGTACAGTAACATGCCTTATGTCGGCAGGCTTAGAAGGCTCTGTTGCGCAGTGAGGCATACTTCGCCACCGGCTTCCCCCTCGGTTGCAGCAGCGGCTGGAAGCTCCGTGCCCCAAGCCGCAAGTCGAAGCCCGCTCCACAACCGTCAAACGACGAGCCCGAACTCCTAGTATACGACAATATAAACTGTTAGTGCACTGAAATGATAAAAGATGCCGCGATAGACTCACTTTGCTAAACAATGATGATATGCATAATAGACTATACACAATGAAAACTATACTTCAATATACTAACCCCCTCCATCGCAACCTCCTGGAGGCGTCCCGCTCGCGCCCAGGCTCCCGCAAGCTGAGAGCAAAGAGAAGGCTCCCGAAACCGTGTTTCGGGCCTTCAGGGGTTCTTATAAGGGTTAGGTTTTCGACCCTCACGGCTCCTGCACGAAGCTGGCGTTCGTCTTGCAGTGCTTTGGAACTTGGATTTAAGCGGCTTAAGCTTCGACCAAACCGAGGGGCAAAAGCCGGCTATTTGGGGGGGGGGGGGGGTTCCTGTCGCAAGTTTAGGAAAGAGTCGATGATGTTACGCCAACAAACGATGCAGAATCTAGGAATCATTATTTTTCGTGCGAAAGGCTCAATCATTTGCGGGAGCTGCAACCGCAAGCTTTCTCAGCAACATCCGCAAGCTTGAAATCTCAGGATTGCCATCGCAATTTGACCCACGCAGGTGTCCCTCTCCAGTTTTCGAGAATTTTTGCAGCCCTATACTACAGCACATCGTTCCCCCACCTTACGGAATGTGCTCCGCCATCACGCGCTAGCCAGCGCTGCTCCAGGGTAGATGCCCAGGAATATTCGCCAGCACGGATGTAATCCTTCGCAGTCGGGAAATCCAAGAGTCGCAAGTCCAAGGGTCTGGAGAAAGGAAACACAAGGACGGTAACGTGCTGTTCTATCCTATCCTATCACTAGATTATCCGGCATCGCACCCTACTTGAGTGCCCTAGGGCCTAAGCTGGGGTTCGAATCCACGGAAATTGAATCGTAGCTGCTGTCCTTCCTCAGAGGACAGTTGTCTTCATATGGTAGGTTACACGTACTACCTACTCAGATAAATTTCTACATGCTGAAGAATCCATGTCCCGAATCCCCTCAGCAGGCGACAGTCACGACACTTTATGGATTACAACAGCCTTCGTTTACCGGCTCTTACGGGATTTCCTGGCTTAGATGTTTCTCTGCCTAGTTTGGTTCGACAAGTTCATTTGGGTTTGGGGGGTCGAACCTACACCCTGTATTTCCACTCCAGTTCAAAGCCCGATCCTAGGGCTGAGGCGTGGGTTTATCAAAAGCTCTAGACCTGCAAAGTGCTTCCCGCGCTCAGTCCCGGATGATATTGGCCATCAGTCGTGTATCTTCCGGAGCGAACTGGAGGACCTCTCAATGCGATTCTAGGAGTCCTGGTGTCTGGGGCATGTGAGGCTTCACATACTGCTTCGGGGTCACCAAGCCCTGAACCTTCAACGACCTTAGACAATTCGCTGCCACAACCATTCACGTTTTCGGGTTTTCGGCCCAATGCTCGAGCATAATTCAGGTAAGAACCTCAGATCCCCTGACAGCTTTCTACCTATCATCTATGCCGGCACAATCCCAATCTCTCCAAACTCCCCAACACCCCGCAACAAACCCTTCGTTTCCGTTGCAAAAGACCTACTTTTCAAACCCCATCAAAGACCCTAAGCCTACACCCCTGGAAGCCCCAAACTCGCACATGCCCAGAGCCCTCAGCCCCCTCATCTAGAACCACATCCCAAATCCATCAAGCCTCAAACTCGGAATCTTCGAAGAACCCTTAAGCACAGCAACCATTACTTTCATTAGTATAAGCCCTTCTCTAGCCCTAAAAGAAGCCCTAAAGACCAGGCCACGGCTGCCTCTTCCACTGCCTCCTCCGCAGCATCCAGCAGAGAGGACTCTGGCTCGACATCGGAGGCGATGGCCTCAAAATTAGGGTTTTAGGGCTTCTTTTCCCTCTCGCATGGCTGAGGATCTATGCCCACTAGCGAGGTTGAATAGAGACAATGGTTTTTAGGGGTTAGGGTTTAGGGTTTAGGCTCAGGGGTGTTTGAGACTTTCGCGCTTAGGCGGTTTATTGCTTAAGGGCTACAGGATGCTGGGCTATACGATGTCAAATGTAAGTGTTGCATTTTTGCATGGGTCATGGGGAAGCACGATCTTTCGAAAGGCTTCATGAATGAATACGGTCGATTCCATAAGCATCTTACGCACACGAGGGTGCTCTACTAGCTTGTATAAGGAGCATCTACTGAGGGTTTCGGCATGTATCTGCTTTGTTCTTTTTTTGGGGGTGGGCTCTTTGCCTGCAAGGTCTTAGGGTCTTGAGGGTTCAGTGTTGCTTCAGGGTTTATGGTTGGGGTTTCGAGTCTCGCAGTCTGGCGGATCGTGTGAGGCTTTCCGGGTTATAGGGTGCTTCGCACTTCAGCCATGCGGTGGCATGGAAACGTGCAGATCAACTTCGGGCAAGAAAGGCTCTATGCCGAAAAACAACAACAGCAGCAGGAGTGACAGCGGCATGCAGCCGTAGAAGTAGAGTAGGAAAACCAGCGGCGGGAGCAAGAGTTTGTAGCTGTGGCAGTGCTGCTCGTAGTGGCGCTGGCGATGCCGCTTTAGTAGATTAAACAACACATGTTCCATCGGCAGCAGCACCAGCAACAGTTGCTTGACTTTGCACAGCGAAGACCAGAGCAACAATTGCCGTCGCCATCGTTGTGCAACGTGCTGCCGAGCACCGTCCGATAATGAGATTTTGACAACCCCCCAAGTGGTAGGATCATAACGATACGAACCCCTGAATGAGGTACCCTTAATTTCAAGAATGTCCCTACACGAATCCGACGCCCTCGCCTGGACGCGGGCAGAGCAGGAACCACGGCAGGCTCGAGTGCATCGAGGCCAGGCATGCGACAGAAACCTTGACTATCGTGGTCGGGAAGGCTTCATTGCGCAAATTCTTGAGGCACTTGACTTGGCCTGTAGTTTAGAATCAGGTGCGGCTTACACAAATGTAACAACATGTCGGGGGAAATAGTACCACAGTGATCGCGGTGATAGCATACCTAAGGTTACATTAATTACCGTCGTGTGGCTGAAGCCAAAACCTCCGCCAACTCATCCCCTGTGCATGCCGCAACTCGGCCTCATGGGCCTTGGGGTTCGTTTGATTCCGGCACGGCTCAGAGTACGCACAGAACGTGCCGGAAGGGCCAGGCATACATCCTGCACTTCAAGATTCCTGCGCTGTTTCCGGGAACGCTATCAGAGCTATCAGTGCCTGTAAGCGCTTCTCCGTCGGTCCTATATGGCTGCTTTGACCCAACCCTACGTACGCACGTGGAGATGGCCCCAGCAAGTCTTGAAGCTAGGCGCTTCGCTTCTTGTCTCGCGCCGGGGATTCGATGTTGCGACCCTATCTTCCGGCCGCCAAGAGGCCAAACGCCGGCACCGACCTTGCATGCTGGCTGCAGCTGGACCTTCAGACGCTTCAGGCATTGAGGGGCCAACGACTCAAGGCTTACGAAATCGAAACCTTCTGGCGTGCTGCTGTGCAGGGCTGAAGTTTCAGGGCTTGTACCAGCGGCTCAGAGTCTCGGCATCAACCTTGACCATTCTGATCTCAAAATCCAACATCCTAACTACCCCTTCAAAAAACCTATTCCTGGCCACTTCACAGTCTCATGCTTTCGGGGCAGCTTCCAAAACCCATGCCCCGCCTTTGCGCCCCGAAGGCGGCCAGCGTGCTGCCTCCAGGGCCGCCGGTATAGTACACATAGTATGTACCATATATATATATATATGTATATATGTGTGTGTGTATGTGTATATATATATATATTATACACACACGGTACATATACACTCTATATGTATATATATATATACATACACTCTATAATATATATATATAGACACACACACACACCTGGTATATAGATGTACTCTCTTTTTGTTTCTCTCTCTCTCTCATATATATATATATACGTATGTATGTATGCATGCATGTATGTATGTATGTATGTATGTATGCATGTATGTATGTGTGCATGCATGCACGTATGTATGTATGTATATATATATATGCGCTAGATTTACAGCTTCGCTATGGTTTCAGGATGAAGGTTTCTGAGCCCTCTACCTTCAACTGAAAAGTCGAAACAACACTGACACTTTGAACCGGAAGGCAATACCCTAAACGGTACCTTTAGGCCACAACCCCAAAAGGAATCCAAACCCCACATCCGAGACCACATACATTCTATACAGCAAGGCACCTGAACCTTGCACGTGCAAACGCCCAGAAACGAACGAAAAAGCCCTCCGAAGCGAAACCCGACTCAGCAAACGTTCTGCATCGATCGATCTCTTGGGGGATAGAAACGCGACGCGAAAGCTCAGGCTCTATGTTAAGCCTTTCACCGCAAAGCCCCACAACAAAGCACCTCAGCGGGGTCGGTGTTGCCACGTGATGACAAGGCAACGCAGGCGCGAGAAGCATGCAGGGGCGGCTGCGGCTGTTGTCGTGGGTAATTTTAATTTTGGGGGCCTCAGGTTCTTGAAGTCGGGGCTTGCTTGCTTTGGGCTTCATCTCTCTGTGGGAGCTGAATAGCCACTCATGCTTCAAGAGCTCATCTTCGGGCTTCGGTGCCGAAATGACTACGCGGTCTTTTTTGCACACGTCGTGGCTTCGCGGGTTTACGTCTTGCAATGACTGGCTTTGTTCCAAAATCCCACACCCCACATGCCCACCCAAATCCTGAAATCCTGCCTGCCCTCTCCAGCATTACTGATGTCTTCGAAAAGCTGCAGTGGGGAGCTGCACTATGTCCAAGACATGTTCAAGCTCTCAACATCTCTAAAGTACATGGCGCAATGTGCACGAAGAATACCATTTGAAGTTGTGTTGCCGATGCATGACTGCAGCAGGTATCGTCGCTCACAACCAACCCTCCGTACAGATTTTACAAGGCGCCGAACATCTGCTTGAACCGGGCACAACTCAGAGACAATTGAAAGTCTCAGGTGGCATGCTTTTAATTATTACAGACCATAACAACATCTGATTTCTGCGGGTTCAGCATGCCCACTAAACCTCGGATCCCGACACTTCTAGGCAACGCAGACAGGAATCCTTACTGTGATGCAGGCACCAAAGGAACCTCCAATTCATGGCTGTTGAAAATCCATGGGCTGCCGAAGCAGATTTTGTGCTACTGGACTCAAGTCTAGCGGCTAGACTCTAGCCAGACTCGGACCTGCAATCATAGCCCCTGTTTGCTACTAGACTCAAGTCTTGCGCCCTTTTCCGGCAGGCTTGCCGAGTTCACGCCTGGAAGCACCATGCTGCAACCATAGCCCTAAACCCTAAACCGCCCTTCACCCGAAACCAGAAGAGCTGATGCCTCCTTCCCGACGAAGAGCTTCGACCACGGCCTCTGCTACTCCGACTCTAGAGCGCCCTGAAAGTCTCACTGTGGGGGATATAGGGTTTAGAGTTTAGGGTTTAGAGTTGCGGGGTTGAGAGGATATAAACCGGCATGATAGTCAAGGATAGCTCTTCGTGCGGCTATCCTACTTTTGCACTCTGTAGGTACTTAGGGCCCTTTGGGAGAAAGAGTGTGAAGCATCCGGGTTCAGGGCATTGACCGCTGATGAGTCGCAAAACTTCAAAGCTTTTTGGATCACGGTGCCTCAAAGCGGAAAAACCTAGAATGACTAGATCCCGTCGGTGCCTCAAAGCGGAAAAACCTAGAATGACTAGATCCCGTACGTCGAGGCCCTGCATCGTAAACCCTACAGCCCAAACATGACCCCTGACCGATAAATTTCCTGCCCCCAAACCTTTATCAACAACTTCCAAAACAGACGGAGCTCTAAGCTCTGCACTTCAACTCTTGCTGAACCCTCGGCCGCAAACACCGCAAACACGTCCGTGAGTTTGCGGCTTTGGGGAACTGATCTGGCTTGAGCGAAGCTTTGGGCACAAGCCTGCCACGAAAATGGTGCGAGTCTTATGGAAGCCAGTAGCTTGGCTCTGGGGTAGTTGAAAGTTGGGACAAGTCCTCTAGAGTTGGGGTTGCGTACGAACTAGAATATAGTTACGAATTGCCAGACCTTATAGCTGCCTATGGCTGCCTGAGTTTATCGGGTTTGGTACGAGGGCTCACGGGCTTGATGAGGTCTGGCTTCGGAGGTGAGGCTGCGAGGCGAAGCTCTTCGTGGCCGGGGGGTTGCTTTGCTTCTTTTTTGTGGGTGGGGGCGGGGGGTGGTTTGGGGGTAGGTGACCACAAAGGCCTGTACTCTTTCATCATGTTTGATTCAACCCAAGTGCTGCAAGACAACTTACCCGGTCATGCTCGGAGGCTGGCCCTCTAACCTTCCGCAACCACTCGCCACTCCCTTAAACCTCGGGGAGCGGAGAACTCGTGATGTCAGAGATCAGGACTACAAGGCCGCCCAACGAAGACTTCCGGCGACGCCCACACCTCGATGCAACCCCTACCATGAAGACCCCATGATAGACTGACAGGCTTTGCAGCCTCCAAGACCCTCCCCAGCCCTGCTAGAAAGCTGTAGAATTTCGAAGTTTGCACGAACGCCAGAGCAGAGTCAAATCCATCAAACCCCTTCTACCACCCTGAACTCTACTGGCCCCTCCGAAGTCCCAAGAACTGCTGACTTTGACCTGAAGCTCTTGTTGTCGGAGGTCTGGATCTAGGCAGCTTGGTTTTGCTTCGGCTGGCGGCGGAGGCTGTAGACGCTCTGTCTAGGTGTTGTCGTTCGGGTCGAGGTGTAGGGTTTAGGGTTTAAGTGTTAGGGCTTAGGGTTGTGGGAGCCTCTGTAGTCTCATTGGGCTTGGGAACTTCAGGGGTGCCGAGAGATTCAGAGTCGCGGCCTCAGGGGCTTCTCGGATCATAAAGCAAAAAAAGGAAGCCCGAGAGGCCTCAACCTTTGCTCCTAAGTCCATGGCTTCAGGTCTTCCTGAACCCTCTGTCAGCTACATATTGCAAGGAAGGAAAGTCGACCATAAATCCGACAGATTTTTCGTGAACCCTGGCCTGAACCATCCATGCCTGAACTTAAACCCTCAAGTTTTCAGTTCCAAGCGCTCATACCTACACCCTCATTGCCCTCAACCCCGTCTTACCGGCCGTAAGGGGCCTCAGGGAACCTGAGCCACAGGCAGGGATGTAACAGCCATCCTCGGTGTCGATGACCATTCGCCTGCAGCGTCAGGGTCTAATGTTAATCGCCCCTTGGGATTTGGGTGTTGCTCGTTTCAGGTGTGGTTTTTTTGTTTTTTTGGGGGTGTGGGGGTGCAGCTTTAGGGGTTTCGCGCTCCAGGCTTTGGGTATACCGTTTACGTCTGTAAAGGTCTGAGTTTGAGGCCTAGGGCCTAGCGTGTGTGAGCAGCTCCACAGCCCCAGCAGCCAGCAGGGAGCATCAGATTTTCAGGGCATTGGACAACCTAAAGGCCGGCGAAAGCCGCAGGAAAAAGAACCCGACTGCAATACTTTGAGCACTGTGCCGGGTGCAGGGGGCGCAAGTTCGTAGGGTTTGCGGGTCTAGGGCCTAGTCTAGGGTCTGTCGGGTTCCACGGGTTGTAGCATGCGGAGGCTGAATGCATCGAGGTTGAGTGAAGTCTTCACCTGATATACGACGGATGGAAAAGTGTGGTAAACCTGGCAGAGCACAAGGTGGACTAGGTTTTTGTGAATAAAGTGTGCCTGTTTAGCTTTCTGCCCAGGCTTCTGGAAAGCAGCACGTATTGAACAACAAAAAGTCGGAGTCCAGATAGCCGACACTTTCGCGCCTGAGCCTGCATTCTCCTGACCAGAGCCTTCCAGAATCCGGCCTCTTCTCCAGCGCAGACTTTTCGCTCACTTCGGCCTGCAAAGAATGCGATTCTGCAGAAAGAAGATTCCGGACCGCTACTTCCAAAGTCTGAAAGCAAGGCCTAGAAACCAGAAGCACACCTCACGCTCACTGGGTGCTAAGCCCGAAAGCCTTGAGCAATTGCACCCGAGATCAACTCCGTGAAACTCCACAGCCACAAACCCAAGCCCTGCACTATGGAATTTGGCAACTGCATCCACCTGGCCTTTCTGAATGTGCAGATGTAGGAATGGTTAATAGGAAGAGGGCATTGACCAAGAGACAGACCACACATCTACAAGCATGTACGAAACAAGCAGGCATGTAAACACACACATATATATATGTGTGTATGTATGTATGTATGTATGTATGTATGTATGTATGTATGTATGTATGTATCCCTCCGTGAGGTTTAGAGATTACGGTTTAGGGTTTAGGGTTTAGAGTTTAGGGTTTAGGG
>CAJNJA010007839.1:0-15865 GCA_905231915.1 Symbiodinium necroappetens
GGATTGGGGGTTTGGGGTTTAGGGTTTAGGGTTTAGGGTTTCGGGTTTGGGTTTAGGGTTTAGGGTTTAGGGTTTAGGGTTTAGGGTTTAGGGTTTAGGGTTTAGGGTTTAGGGTTTAGGCTCAGGGGCTTATGGATTGGAGGTTCAGGGTTCAGGGTCCGGGATTGGGGGCCTAGTGTTTTTGCTTGAAAGGCTGAGGGTAGCCGGTCAGGTTCTGGTGTGCAGCTTCTGCCTTGGCACGGCTTGTTGCGGAAAGCTTCTCTGGTGTTGCGTAATTTCATGCACAGCTTACCCATACGATCCTTTAGATTGCTCCTTAACAATTTCTATAAACCCTAAACCCTAAGCGCTAAACCCTAAACCCTACGAGGCACCAAAAGAAGACTTCCCCCTACTCTTCCCCAGGCTTCCGTGTTGGTCCGAGTGGGATTTACGACTTCAGGTCCCCTAACGTGGGAACCTGATTAAGAAACCTTGGGTCTTTATTAGGGTTTATGGTTTAGGGTTTAGGGGTTTTGGGGTTTAGGGCTTAGGATATGAATCCTAACATCTGGGTTTATGGTTTAGGTTTTGTTTTAGGGTTTACGGAGTGTGAATCCTAATATCTTGGGGTTGCAGGGCCAGGGTTTCTTAATCAGGCTCCTACATTAAACCCTGAACTTCCGAAACCCTAGAATCACTGTAGAGCCCGTAAGCACAGTCGAGGGTCTAGGGTTTAAGGCTTAGGGTCTAGAGTTTAGGATACCATAACTGGGCACATCGCACAAAAACCCTGTTACTTCATGAGCTTCTGCATCTTCTAGCCTGGCCTGCGCGAGGTGATATGAGCTTAAATACCTAAGCCTGAGGCTGGACTTGATGGTATGGGAAGTCATCCTACACCCTAAACCGCCTAAACCGCTGCGAGTCTACTTGGGGGTCTTCGGGTTAAGGGGAAGTCCTACACCACTGAGCTGTTTAAAAACCCTGAAACCCTGCAAACCCCCAAGCTCTCGACCTCCAAAGCCACCCCAAAAATCCTGTCAGAGGCTAGGAAGCGTCATCACCATAATTGCCCAGACCGTCGACTTTGATGTGCAGAAACTCTACCTTAAACTCTAAACCCAGAAGACCATGATCCCTAAAAGTCTAAACCCCAAACCCTGATAAAGGACACCTGGCGGGAGGTTCGTTGATGAACTGCTCCGCCCGGTTGATCACCTGCGACATGCCCGAGCAAGGCAGCTCGAGATTGGGATTTTAGGATCTTCCGGTTTTACAGTATATTACAATTTTAATAAGCCCCCAAAATAGTAGAATAAGCAACCCCCCAAAATAGTAGAGGTGATTATTAAGATTTCTAGGTAATTATTAAAGCCCCTACATTAGGGCTTTAGGGTTTGGGGTCGGGGAATGTGAACATGCTGACTGACGCTCATGCCGGTTGCATGTCCTCTCTTCTCCAGACAGGATGATGCCAGGATGATGGTGAAAGTGACTGTGCCATCTTGAGGAGAGTGATGAGGAAGAGGATCATGGTGGTGATAGTGATGACAATACTGGCGTTAAGGATCCTGGCGATGAGGATTTTGGACAGTGATGATGATGGTGATGGTGATGATGATGATGATGACGATGATGATGACGATGACGACGATGACGATGACGATAATGATGAAAACCGTGATGACGATGACGATGCTGATGCTGATGCTGATGATGACGATCATGGTGAGGACGAGGATGACGATGATGATGATGATGACGCTGATGACGATGACGATGACGATAATGATGAAAACCGTGATGACGATGACGATGCTGATGCTGATGCTGATGATGACGATTATGGTGAGGACGAGGATGATGAGGAGGAGAGTAGAGACAGACGTGGTGATGTTCATGGTCATGCTGATGGTGCCGACAGCTGCTCCCCTCTCCGGGCGGGGAAAGGGCACTTTGCTATTGTCAGGCCAGAAACACATTCAGCAAGAACATCAATGGCAATGAAATAAGAACAACAAAACCTACGAGTACCATCAACAAACCTGTAAGACTCGCAACCCAACCCCGAATATCTGAACCCTTTGGCCAAATTTCTTGAAGCCTCCCAAGCCGTAAACCCAAATGACAGTGCAAATCACAGTACACGTGGCTTGTGACCCTTGCACCTCCACCCCGGTCCCAGCGATTTCTGGGGTGAGCTCCGCATTGAGCATTCGCTCGAAGTGATCCTTCAGGAGCTGCTCGTACCTGATGGTTAGAGGTCAGGGATTACGGGTGCAATTTGAACTGGGGTTCCCCAGCCGCTCGTGCCTTGCGGTTTTGGGTTTAGGGTCGAGAAAGCTTAGAAGCATCATACCTCCCTGCAACTCCCGGTCTGAACACAATCCGCGTTGTGTCTACCTAATTGACTGGGGCCATGAAGAGATCGTAAGAGCCAAGATACTGCAAGTGCTGCTCAAGACGCCGCGGGAGGCCGCTGATGTACAGCCTCAGGCATCTGACGTAGGGGCCTTAACAAGAATGCCTTTCGCTGTGTACTAAATTTAAGTGCAACGCGGAAGCCTCGGAAACAGTACTAGTAATTGTTTTGGGCTCCAAGATTTGCACCATCACCGTGAAACATCCCTTCGCAGTCAGCGCGACGATAACCCATCTCATCTGCAGGTCCTGTACAACGCTGCGCTAGGGACCTCGTGCACTTACATGAAGCAAGCAGCGTGTAGGCGTCGGGGGTCACCACTTCCTTCCTCTCTCGTGCCACCGCGTCGGGGATCGTCTTCTGACAAAACCAAAACCTGGCAAGACAACCCTAAACCCTAAACCCAAAACCCCTAAACCCTAAACCCTGAGCCCTAAACCTCCAACCTGAACCTCTGGCTCCAAGAACTGTTACTAACTTCCAAGCCTTGCTCAAGCCCTTTCTTCCTCAGGACCTCCCACGCCCTACAGAAGCCCTAAGTGCATCCTATCTAAACCCGTAAACCCCCAGTGGCGCCCCATCTGAAGGAACCCCATAAAGGATCACCTTTAGAGACCAAGGATCCCCTAAAGGAGCCCCTGAAAAGGGGAACCCTGAAAGGAAGCCTTCAAGAATCCCAAGAAGGGGAACCCTTAAAGGAACCTTTATAAAAAGAACCCTTACCTTAACCCCAAAGAGACCCACCTTTTTTAGGGGCTTCTTCTTAAAAATTCATAAATAAGGAACCCTAACAAGGCTGGGTTCTTTCGGGTCCAGGTAAGGGAACCCTCTTCGGCCCTAACGCCCTAAACCCTAAACCCTCTTGGGGGTCGGGAGCCCAGGAGCGCGACGGCCCAAGTGGCGCCCATGGCCACAGCATCCAGCAGACCGGCCCAGTAGCTAAAGTCGGCGGCCGGGATGTCGAAGGGACCTGTGGCGTAGTGGGTTAGGGTTTAGGGTTTGTGGTTTAGGGTTTAGGGTTCAGGGTTCAGGGGTTTGGGGTTTGGGGTTTAGGGTCTAGGGTTTTGGGTGGGATGTTGTAGGGACCTGTGCTATGGCGAATGTAGGGGCTACTGTGAGGCACTGTAAGCATCACACGATAATTGCTTAGGGCTTCTGGGCTTTAGGGTTCCAGGGTTTAGGGTTGGGGGAGTAGGAATTCATGGCCTTACTGCTTCAGGGTTCTAGGGTTTAGGGATTTAGCGTGTAAGGTGCAGGGTCTTGGTTGCTGCAACTGCTGTTCTTTCATATATCAGACTACACGACTGTACCAAGCTCCAAGAAATTCAAAAACACTGGAGTCCGGAGAAATAGCCCCCGTCGGCAGCCTGTTCTAATCATTAGGTCCCTTATGCTATGGAACCCTAATCACCTCCAAATCTCCGTCAGAACCCTTAAAGCCCTGATACCCCTGAGATGAACCAGAACCTGTTACCAGCGCCCTAAACCGTAAACCCTAAACCCTGTGAAGGAACCCTCAAAGAAGCCTCAAAGAAGCCTTGAAGAACTCTGAACCCTAAAGCCCCTTAAAAATTAAAAAAGAACAAGGACCTCTTCTATATCGGACCTACCAGCCGTCTAAAGAACCCCCAGAAAGTTCAGGGCTTAGGGGGTAGCGTCTTCGAGAAGCCCGTAATGGCTAAACCCTAAACCCTAAACATCCGGACCTGAGTTGATGGTTCCGTTTTTCTGTAGGTTGCCCAGAGTGCTCCATGCCAGTACCTGGGCTACTCGCGAGGCCAACTTCAGAAGGTTTTACGGGCTTTGGGCTTAGGGCTTAGAGTTTAGGGCGTGCGGGATTTAGGGTGTTCGGGGCTTTTAGGGTTTAGGGTTTAAGTAATTTTTTGGTGCTCAAAAAAGATGTGAATTAAACTCCAGTCCAAAAAACACCAAGCTCTCCCGTGCCCGCGTCGATGTTGTCAAGTCCGTTCCCAACCAGGCTGAGCAACAGCAGCGGCAGCACCAGAATGCTACAGAGAGCGAAGGTGATGCCAAGACGTACCGTAAAGCCGAAATAGAGGGAGATGCCTGTACTACAAAAACGTGAACCCCCAAAACCCTATTCTGATTATTAAGACCCCGAAATAGAGGGAGATGCCTGGGCCATACTCTTGGAGATCGGCTGCTTTGGTAGACCATATCGGCCAGA
Source organism: Symbiodinium necroappetens (assembly GCA_905231915.1). Taxonomy (NCBI): domain Eukaryota; class Dinophyceae; order Suessiales; family Symbiodiniaceae; genus Symbiodinium; species Symbiodinium necroappetens. The sequence goes on from CAJNJA010007839.1 coordinate 4,593, forward strand.
GCTTTCCGGCAGGATCACGGCAGAGGCATTGACGGAGGTGCGCGCGAGCTGCGACGATCAGCTGCTTCTTCTCCACAGTGCCGCTGTGCTCCTAAACCCTAAAGCCCTAAACCCTAAACCCTAAGACCCTAAGCCCTAAAACCCTAAACCCTAAGACCCTAAACCCTAAACCGTTCTTCTCCACAGTGCCACTGTGCTCCTGCTCCTCGGCGCGGAGCACCAGGGAGCGGTCTGTGGCCAGCGCCAGGTCGCGCTGCAAAGCCAGGGTTTGGTGCCTAGGCTCCCCAGTAACCCGCTAATAATAAGGGTACCCTTTTTTCCTAATATTAGGCTTTAATAAATAATAAGGGTATCCTAATATTAGGCGTTAATAAGGAGACCCCCAAAATAAAAAGGGGCAACAAGGGTACTACTGGGAAACCTAGGTGCACCGCGCTCTCCAACTTCTCTTGGGCAACGACGACCTCCTGCATGAGATCCTCGAGCTGCTCCTCTGCCAGGGAGATGATGTCATGATATGTGCAAAAAAAAGAACGCAGCAACACAACATCTGTACTTTATATTCTACTCTACTCTCCCCTACACTACTCTAGGATGCTATACATCTACACCATCCTACACTCTATTGATCTGCTCCTTGGCCAGGGAGAGGTCCTGTTCTTGCGCCACAGAATCCGCCTGCTTCCTGACCCACTCCTGAAGGCCCGTGACGAAGGCCTCCACGCTCTGGAGCTCCCTCGTCGGATCTTGGAACTCCTTCTTGGGCTCCGCCTCTGTTCCTGTGGGACCTTCCCCAAGTCTCTGGGCTTCTTCCGCTGTCTCGGCTCCTGGGAGCTCTTCGTTCTCCGGGGCCCTGTCTGCCCCGGGCAGCTCCGCAGCTTCTGGGAGATCTTCCCGCGGCCCCTCCGGCAGTTCCAGCAGCGGCTGCCCCTCGACAGCCATGGCGTGGACTCCCCGGAACAGGATCGAGTTTAGGGTTTAGGGTTTAGGGTTTAAGGTTTAGGGCTAAAGTACCTTGGAAGAAAAATCTGCCCCCCTATTTTGCGGAAACATAGAAACTTGCAGTGGCCTCGGGATGATTGGCGCTTCGCAATTCCCCTGCTGAGGCAGCCCCCTTTGGCCAAATGTCTGCATAGTCTTGTAGAAGCAAACCCTCAAAAAAGGGACCCTTTGTCTAGAAGTTTGCAAGACCTCGGGATGAGAAAAAAAAACCATCTTCGTTCACCCATGCAGTTTAGGGTTTAGGGTTTAGGGAGTGCAAAGGCCACTCGCCTGGAGAGCCAAAGGCAGTCACAGTGCCGCAGACGTGGAGACCACCCCGGTTCTGATTGAGAGCCCGAAGAACCTGACGCGTCGGGGATGAACCCCGATGCCACCAACGAAACAAGCGGCAGCCTCATTGAAAGGAGCCTAAAAGGGGGCTTTAGGGTTTAGGGTTTAGGGTTGGGACTCTAATTTAGAGAACTACCCCTACTAAAAGAACCGGCAGACTGGGTAACGAAGAACATCCATTCTGCTACATGGCCCCCGAATCCCGGAACACTGGACTCTAAACACTGAGCGCTAAGCTCTAAGCCCCAAGCTCTACATCCCAAACCCTAAATCCTAAGCCCTAAGCCTAAACCTTAAGCCCAATATCCTAGACCCTCAGCCCTAAGCCCCAAACCCTGAACCCCAAAACCCTATACCCAAAACAGCGAAAGAGGCCCCCAGCAGTCTAAGCCTTCCAAGTCCAGAACGTGGCCTTTCCATCAACACTACTGCTCAACATCAATAACCATGACAACGACAGTTTAGGGTTTGGGGTTTAGGGTTTAGGGCACAGTAATAAAAGTAATAACAAACATAGGACTAATGATCATCATGCGGCTAAATACACCTACTGCTACTCCTGCTACTCCACAGATGAGAACGTTTTTCCGCGTCAAAACCAAGCGCTCGGAGGCGCGCGTGCGTTCGATCTCTCGTCGCCAAAAGCGATCAGATCAAAATCAGCCATCGGCTGACTCAAGGCTCCGCTGCCAGCATGACCTGAGATACAGCATAGTTCGATGCATCGTATAGAGTTCGGTATACGGTATATAGTATACAGTATGTAGTGTATAGCAAATGGTATTTAGTATTTAGTACATAGCTAGAAACTTACCAAAAGGATTAAAAGAAGGTTACTATAGCTGTGACGATAAGCGTGAGTATGCGGGTTAGGGCTTCGGGTGACTAGACGGGTAAGAATGAGGGCCACTGTCAAGCTTACGATTCGGGTGTAGGTTTTCAGGCTTAGGGGCTGAGGATGTAGAGTCTACGTTAGACTGGTTTGAAGGTGTAGGCTTTGTTAGGTGTAACACTCAGGCTCAACAAGTGGTGGGTGCCGGTGTCGGCTTGCTGTTTGGGATAGATTACGTATCGGGGTTTGCGGGTGTAGGGTCTAGACTGACAGTTTAGGGTGCGAGGCTGGTGTGCCTAGGGTGACATACGGGGTTCCCTCAGGGTGATATCCTACAGTTCAACAAGCGCTGTCCATGCTTAGGTTTCACGGGTTGCCTGCTAGCAGTTTTCTGCGACTGACAAGCAATTAGTATTAGTATTAGTAGCATTCGCACGAACTTTTGCAGCATTACAGCATTACCATTATATTCCTATTAGCAGAACTACGCACTAGAAATAAGTGTGTTAGGTAGTAGTGCCAGTATTCTTAGTGTCGGCGCCATGACCCTAAACCCCGAACCCTCAAACCGGTATGACTAGCATCATCTTGAATCTGAGGCCAGGCAGCACTTTTTGGGAGTTCCCGTCCCTTTGCAGCAGCCTTTGCCTGAGAACCCTTACGTTCGCCGTAATTGGGTTTAGGGTTGAGGGTTGAGGGTTTCTGAACCCCAAACCCTAAACCCTAAACCCCAAACAAAGCCTCCCCCTCCGCACCCCAGATCCCACAAGAAAAGTGAAGCTGGGGAACCCTAGCATAGTACCCTAAAATAGTAGGATCCGTATTATAAGGACCCCAAAATAGGATACCCCTTACTTTCGGAAACTCCCCTAAACCCTAAACCCTAAACCCTCACCCAGATTCCCACAAGAGAAGTGAAGCGGCATAGGGAGTCGGTGCCGCCTGCGGTGCCGAGCCATCCTTCGACTCCTCCATTTTGCGACTGGTTTAGGGCTTGTAGGGTTTAGGGTTTAGGGTTTGTAGCTTGTAGGGTTTAGGGTTTAGGGCTTGTAGGGTTTAGGGCTTGTAGGGTTTAGGGTTTGTAGGGTTTAGGGTTTGTAGGGTTTAGAGTTTAGGGTTTGTAGGGTTTAGGGTGTAGGGCTTGTAGGGTTTAGGGTTTGTAGGGTTTAGGGTTTAGGGTTTAGGGGTTTGTAGGGTTTAGGGTTTAGGGGTTTAGGGTTTCCCGGTTTAGGGTATTCAGGGAGGTTGAGCTCTGAGTTCTTAAACCCACCGAAAAGCAGGGGTGGGAAGCCCCAAATTCCCAAAAAACGCTGTAAAAAAAGGTTGGAGGACCCAAACCTGACAGAACGCCTTAGGCCTTTTAAAGGGGCCTTAGGCCGTGACAGCTTTCGAAGAGAGCTTTGGCAACTGTTTAGGCTTTAGGGTGTTTAGAGTTTAAGGGTTTAGAGCGTAGGCGGCAACTATACTCCAGCATATTTCATAGGGATGGCAACGGGGCATTACTACCTTTAGCGCAGCTGAAAGCCCAGCCCCAACATGACGATGCAAGAACGTTCATGCGATCACAAGTCCACGTCAAGACACGTAGCAAATAATGCGGCCGTTCGGACCTATCCCCCCCTCTCCTTTGGCACGAGTAGGCGGGACATACCAAGAGAAAGCTTGAACATCGCATCGCGATCAGGTCATCGTACATGTATGAGGTGAGGGTGACAGCACAGTACTGCACGTTATGTTCCACTGTCGCTGCATCCAGATTGCCTGGCGATGGCCTGAGTGTAGTGGGCCTGGAGGGGGTTTCTGAGCAAATGTTCAACCGCATGCTCGGCCCTTTCGGCTGTGAGATCAGCAATCCGACGGCCATCGAGAGCTTCTGAAGAGGGGCCGCTTGGGCCAACACACAGCGTGGAAACTGGAACATTTGCGGCTCACCATGCCCTAAACCCTATAACCTAGACCCCTAAACCCCTAAACCCTAAACCCCTAAACCCCTGCACCCTAAAACCTAGACCCTACGCCATTATTTCATTCAACTGGAGATCGCAGACCTGCGCCACTGTGCGAGGATGCATGATTGGATGTCGCTGACATCTCTGCAACGAACGCGTGTGAAGATCACCCCACCTTTCAAACGGTCCCAAGACCCACACCCCAATACAGAAGCCTGAAAAAGTTACCAATACTATGTTTCATGGTTCCGGTTATAATCATGCATGGCATACAATTGCACGGTTTAGGGTTTAGGGCTAGGGTTTCCATTCGCCAAAACCTATCCAAATTGTAAGCCCCCCATAGGGATCCTTTCCCAGGCTTCCGGTGTCCAGCAGAAAGGTGACCAGGTGCTGCTTTCGCTTGGCGTGGCGCCGCACTTTGGTGCCGGTGGTGCGGGAACCGCACCTGTGCTGCTGGGCTTCGGTTATATTGGCCTTTATCGCTAGAACAAAGTTTGGGGTATAATATACAATAAGTATATTCGGGACGAAGGAATAACGTTGGCAATAGTTCTTCTTCAGCCTCAGCTCTACTCCAAACTGAAAAAGCCTTACACCCTGGAGAACCGAACAGCCCCCCAAAACCAATATGCACAAGCAAAAGCCGAAGAGCGCTAAACCCAAAGGTTCTAAGGAGTCCATGCCCAAAAGCCCAGAAAGCTAAAGACCAGAAGTTTGAGTTTGAGGTGTCACAAAAAAGCCCTGAAGTGCAGAACCCACGCCGGCAATCCTCAAACCCCAAACCCTAAACCCTAAACCCTAAACCCTAAACCCTAACCCTAACCCCTAAACCCACCCAGGTGAACCCTTGGCCCGCATGGGCGGTTCAGGGCCGAGCCCGGAATCTAAACCCAAACCCGCAGCTCCAGCACCAGAACCCCTAAAGACCATGACCCAAATCGCCAAGAAACCCTCAACGCTAAACCTCTAAACCCTAAACCCCTAAACCCTAAACCCTAAACCATAAATAACACAGCCTTGGGGCGCTGCGATCCCGAAGCCTGAAATACGGAAGCCTCGACTCCAAAATCCCAAGCCATCCTAAACCAAAATCCGTAACTCCTAGGGTTTAGGGTTTAGGGGTTTAGGGTTTAGGGTTTAGGGTTTCTAAACCTCAGACCCCATGTGCCTCCAAAGCCCCCCCGATGCTAAGCCCCTCAACGTTAGAGCTTCGAATCTTCGGGCCTCACGATGGTTTTCACAAAGCTTTTTGGAAGCTTAGGCTTAGGGGTCTCGGCAGAAACGTCAACTTAAGACGGCAAGGTCCCAAAGCCGTCTAAAGCCCTAATCCGATAATCCCTCAACTCTAAGCTCTAACACCGAAGCCCTACGGCCTCATCCCATACTGCCCGAAGAGCCCGCCGACGCTGAAGCCTCCCCAAGCTCTCAACTTGCCTGCTTTGTGCCAGCAAATCTCGCAGCCGAGGCTCTCAGGAATTTCCGTGGAGGCCCAGCAGGTTTTTTTTGTTTTGGGGTTTAGGTTGGTTGGTTGGGTTTAGGGTTCAGGGTTTAGGGTTTAGGGTTTAGGGTGGTTGGTTGGTTGGGTATAGGTGTTAGGGGTTTAGGAGGCAAAAAGGGGTTTAGGGCTTGAAGGAGTGATCTCGAGTATTAATGCTTGCTGCTATATGTTTTGCTCGCCAAGAGTTTTTCGGATGGGTCTAGTATCATGTCAGTTGTGGATTCCTGGCGATGCTATCACTATACCATAGGGGCCTACATACTATTTTGGGGGTTCCCTTATTCTACATATACTATAAAGGAGCCCGGAACCTTATCCCAATTACTCAGGCAAGTTTTTGATATCTTTCAGTGTTCTGACGGCTCTTTCAGTTTCGCTTTGGTCAGGGCTGGTCTAAGGTTGCCGTTGAAGCTTTCGAGTAGGGGGCTGAGGGTATACTTTCTTTTCTTTGCACCGCAACACCACGAAACATCGTGGTGCCGTTTTCAAGCATGTTTAAACCCTAGACCCGTATGTGTTTCCAGGGTGAACCTTGAGCACTAAACCGGCTGCTTCTCGATTGAAATCTGCACTGAAAGTGTTGGTTGCTCTGCACGTGGGATGCCTGAAACACCACTAGAGCCGCTAGACTCGCCAGGCCTAGAAGCACTAGAACCCCAAACCCTAAACCCGAAATCCTTAACGAACGCCCGAAATCCTGAAGCCCCTAAAACATCTGTCGAGACGGAGGCGACGGCCCTTGCGCAGCTGCGAAGGACACCTGCCGGAAGTTCCGCGTCCGCAGCGACGGGCGACGCAGAAAGCGAGCACGCGGGGCAGGCTCGGGGGTGTAGGGGTTAAGGGTTTGGGTTTGTGGGGTTAAGGGGTTAAGAGGTACAGCCATGGATAGTCAGATAGTCTTGATTCGTCGCAAGTATCCGCTTGGCATTTAAGGGTGTTAGATAGCACGAGGACTTATGACAATTACCAACCTGGGGGTTCATCTTTTTCAACTTGTAGTACAATGAACATCATCTGCAAGCTGTAGAGTGTTCTTTTTTCTCGATCTCTCAACCTGGATGTCTTTGTTTGGCAGGCTGTCAACCCAGCAAAACCCTAAACCCTGAACTCTAAGCCTAAATCCGAAACCCGACACCTTGCCCTGGAAGCCTACACACATGCATGAGGCGGCCCAGGCCATCCGTGAAAGCGAGCGCTCGCCCGCCATGGAGATGTGCTTTGCAAGCGTGTAGTTCGTTTTCAGGGTTGACGGTTTTTCGGGTTCATGATATAGGATATTGGGTTTAGGGTTTTAGAGGGTTTAGGATTTAGGGTTTTCAGGTTTTAGGACGGCGGTTTGGCCTGTCAACTGGACTCTTGTGAGCTTGGACCCGCCCTTGCATGACTGGCAGGTCATGCGGAGTTCAAGTCTGCGTCAGTCGTTTAGGAGCTAGGACGGAACTGCGAAACGAGATTCTTGAGGCTGCCCTGCCGGAAGCCCTCAACCCTAAACCCCAATTTGCACCCTGTTTGCGAAGAGAAAGAGCCGCTGCACCTGAAAAGAAAACCTTCAACCCTAAACCCTAAACCCTGAAACCAGAAAAAAACCCTGAAACCCAAAACCCTGAAACCAAAAAAAACCCTGAAACCCTAAACCCTGAAACCAAAAAAACCCTGAAACCCGAAAACCCCCGAAACCCTAAAACCCTAAACCCTGAAACCCTAAACCCTAAAACCCTAAACCCTGCATTTTGGCTTTGGATCAAGATCGGCCCATTTATGCTTCAAGCAGATGTGATGTTTTAAATTACGGATTGTCATCGCGAGTTTAGAATCTGGGCAACGTCACAGTGCCTGGCAACACTTGTGACTTCTCTTGTAGCAATCACTCGAGCTGAGGGTTTATGTTGGGGGCCTTGTTTCGAGATTGTAAGTCAGAAGTCTTCCTTCCGGGCTTTAGGCGCTCTCGCAGTGTACACCATCCGCTTGCTACAACTCTCTGGATCGTCCTTCACAGAGTTCGAGCTTCCACCTGCTGCCTCCATCCGTGAAGTGCTGCAAAGTGCTCGCGCGTCCCTCGGCTGCGACCCGAAGATTCGGCTGCAGCTGCTTTTCGCAGATCGGCCGCTACAAACGCAGGAGACCTTGTCCTCCCTGGGCCTGCCGGGCCCTCCCTTTCAGGTGGACCTGCAAGCTCCTGCAACAACCCAGGCTCGTTGAGCGAATTGGCAGGCATACCTCTGAGTACCAGAGAGTTGATATTGGCATCTGCGGGCAGCGCGTGGCTGGCAAAACAAGCTTCTTCAATCAGTATGTGCATCACCGTTTCCATGTGGATGACACTTACTGGGGGCGCACCTATCCAGAACTGGGGGTTGTAAACCTCCGAGTCGAGAAGGAGGACAGCATGGTTCCCGTTCGGCTTCACCTCTGGGACATGCATGCAAAGTGGCACTGTGGATGGAATTCCGAAGCACATCGTGATATGTTCCGAAAGCATGCGATAATCTTCGTGGTGGACCTGGAGTACAACGTGGATCTTTTTGAGATTAAGTGCTTGCTGAACGGACCTGCGTCGGAGACGGGCTCAGCAGAGAGAGTCCTGGTGGGCAACAAGGCAGATGCTGCTGCTCCTGGCAACACCGAAGAGGCCGAGGCTTTCGCTACGGCGAACGGCTTGACGTACTTCGAGGCCTCTGCCAAAGATCACGAGAGTGTAGACGCGGTCCTTCGGCACATCCTGCTTTCCGTGATGGACAAGCTGGAGCTAAACCTAACGCGTGTTGGCCCACCGCCACGTCTAGACCGGTCGCGCTGCGCTTTGCAATAACCTGGAGGGACGAGTCGTACTGCAGCTCTCACCAGGGTCCAAAGCGAGAGTATATTGGGAACTGAGCTTTCGGGAAGCTAGACAGTGACAGAGCAGCAGAGACGATTTGAAGCCTTTATCCGCTTAGAACGAAAGGTGGGTTTCTGCGGTTTTTGGTTGAGACTTCCATCTCATGTGGCTCTCATGAAACTGTGCAGAAGTACGTTGCAAGTCTCGCTAAGATGCCCCAATATCCAGCATGGACTATGGTATTTACACACAGTCTAGTCTCGTACTTACATATACTCTCACAACATACCTCAAAACCCTATTCTAATCACTGAGGCCTCCAAACCCTAAACCCTAATGTCCTTGACTGTTGCCCGCACGACCTGGTCTCCCGTGTAGATCCTGACTGTAGTTGGCATGCTAGCCCTTCACCTTGGTAGTTTGTAGGTTGTCTTTGTAGGTTGTCTGCAGTTTGAACGGGCCACCGAGTTGCTAGCTGTAGCTGTTCTTTCCAGGACGCCCTTTTCGGCGCTTTTACGGTAAGGGTTTTAGACTTTGGTCTTGGACTTGATTCTTTCCTTGTGGGGGTTCTCGTTTCTGGTTTCACGCCGACCTCGAACCATGGACCTCGCCTGGCTAGTCCGAGTCGTGAGAGCGTAAACCCTAAACCGAACCCTAAAGCCCGAGGTGTGAGAGCGTAAAGCCCAAGCTGAAGAGCGAGAGCCAAAGCCCCGTGGCCCAGATGTCCCTGAAGCCATGCCGGTACCCCTTCAAAGGCCCCCACGGTTTAGGGTTTAGGGTCTAGGGTTTAGGGTCTAGGGTTTAGGGTTTAGGGTCTGGTTTTTAAGGACGTGCCTAGGGTGTGGGATTTTAGGGTTTAGGATCTAGGGTCCCCTCATCTACCCTGTCTTGGGCCCTAAATACCCACTCTTTGCGACCATAGTACTCCGGTTACTTCGGATGCAGGCGTTGTAAAGCACTGCAACCGACTTGAAGCCGACTTTTTCCACAGTGCCTTCTACTACTTTAGGGTTTAGGGTTTAGGGTTTACGATTTTTTCAACCCATCAAAAAGGCAGCTCGCGGAGCCCCAGGTACGGAAGCCTGAGACATTTCAGGATTACCTGTAGCCGGAAAGACCTACCTTTCTAGGGTTCCTTATTTCTATATATAGTTCCTTAACAGGTAGGGGATACCCGAAGCCAGCTGTCTCTTGTCTGCCTGATGTTTCAGGATCTACAGAATCGAGGAGCCACAGCTGTCAGGCCAGCCAGCTGGTGCCGTATTGTAGATTGTAGAAGCTTGATCATAGGGTTGCGGGGTTGGGTTTGGGGTTTAGGCTTTGGGGTTAGGATTTAGCTTTCAGGGTTTGGGTTTGGGGTTTAACAGTTTGGGGCTGGGGTTTGTTGTTTAGGGTTGGTTTAGGGTTTAGGGTTCCAAGCCCCCGAGGAAGAAGTTTTCCAACCTTTAAACCAAAGCATGCTTCAAGGTGCCTTCAGTGCTTCTAGCTCTATCTTGCAGTAAAGCCCAACAAGTACCCACTAAGGTCTGCCGCCCGATTTTCACTCATATCCCCAGATCTCGGCCCAAACAACTGCAGAGCTGGATGCCTTCAGTGGAACCCCAGACACCAGACCCTGAGTCATCGTTCAACAAGCGTTGTTAAAGAAGACACTGCTATCCAAAATTCCACGCATCGCTAAGGGCCTTAGTATTGGGACCCCTCTACAACCTTTGTGGAGGGCAGGGGTAGTCATTGGTTGGGGGTCTACATGATGTACCCCGCGTGTATCCGCAGGCCACGCCACAGTGGAGCAAGCACTGAACATGCCTCGAGCCTTGCAATGGACTCCTGAATGCGGGGTTTTAGGGTTTAGGGCATTGGGTTTAGGACTTAGGGGCAGCAGGAGAGTCGTCTATGCAAAGCCACTATGGTACCAGCGTGCGTGCATGTGCGCGACTGATTTTTGAGCAAGACACACAATAAATTGTCATAGATAATTATTGGACCGATGTCTTTTTGGGATTCGTGATCCAAGCGAGAAGTAAGGGCTTAACACTGAATTCCAAAATGGCCGATTCGATTTGACGGTTGTCGCGGCTAAGACCCACTTGTAGGCGTAAGGCTGCCGTGCCAGCCCTCTTGGTTTGGCCAGATGTTCCCCAGCACACTCAGCACAACAGACCCTATAATTCCACATGCAGGCCTGTGTCTCAGTATTTGGATTAAGGCATTCAGCGTTTGGATGGTCTTGGGGTCTGGGCGGTTTAGGCCTTAGAGATTCAGAGTGCGGGAATTTGGACTTGTGGGTGTAGGACAGGGACGTGGGTGTGGGTTTTAGTGTCTTGGTTCTTGCTGACAGTCTTAAACTGCATTCCACAATCGGGATACACAGTCAACATGGCTATCCCCATTCAGTGCTTGAAGCTACCTCCCTGAATAACAACGCGGCCTTCCAAAGCTTCAGCCCACAAGCCCCACCGCCCCCCCCCCACAACACCGTCAAGCCCTGTCAGGTCCTGGTACACGAAAATCTACACAGGCCGTACCCAGACCCGAGACCCCCTAAACCCACAATCCTCACCTAAACCCTAGACCCGAAGACCTAAACCCCATGACCTAAACCCTAAACCCTAGACCCTATGACCTACACCCTACACCCTAAACCCTTAAACCCTGCCCCAATGTGGGCTTCGGAGCCGCCGCGACGAAAGGGGCCCTCAAAAAAAAAAACCCTTAAACCCCAAACCCTAAACCCTTGAAACCCCGAAACCCCAAAACCACTAAACCCCTAAACCCCAAATCCTAAACCCCCAAAACCCCAAAACCCCTAAAGCCCCTAAACCCCCTAAAACCCCTAAA
>CAJNJA010007840.1:0-15865 GCA_905231915.1 Symbiodinium necroappetens
TATGATATAATATATATTATATCATATACGTCATATTACATTACATTATACTATAATATGTTATATTGTATATTATTATGTGTTATATATTTATATTATAGTATTCTGTAATGTATTACATTATAGTATATTATGTTATGTTATATTACATCTTATATATTGTATTATCTTATATTATGTTATAATATATTTCATTATATTTACTATTAATATATCATTGTTATATTATTCTCCTTATTATTATTATTATCATATTGTTTTTATTGTTATTATTCTTATGTCCCCATCATAATGTTAATATTCTGTTATTATGCTTATGAAATATTATTCTTATTATTGTTCTTATTATTGCTACTAATATTCTTGTTATTATTCTTATTATTATTCTCAGTGTTGCTACTATTATTCTCAACCTGAAGGAGCCATGGGCCGCTCAGGATGCCTTGGCCCCAGTGGGACCCTGAACCCGGCGCTATTCTTGCTACTGCTTCAACCATTAACACTGGCACTACAGTCATTGTACTAGTGTTGCTAGTACCCTACCCCTGAACTTCCGATAGCTTCGGCTCTAATCAAGTTCCGGACTTCACCCTTCCGAGCCTTGAGCCCTAAAGCACAACAGGCCACAGCTCAAAATCCTGAACCAAACACGCCCCCTTCCAGTTCCCCAACCATCCAGTGAAGCCCGAGAGTCAAAGAGATGAAACCGCATGTGCTAGTTTCTGGTGTCTTTATATTGTTATGACTCTTACATTTTATTAGCTACGTATAGCTTTTATTAGCAACATTATTATGGCTCTACGTTGCGACTATTTTTGTTACAATTAGTCTATTATTAGTATCGTTAATCATAATCAGTTTTTTACACTAACATCAAGGCTATGCATTCCCCGTATTACCGTTTTTTCTGATGCTGTTACTGATATCATCATTATCATTACTATTGTTTATAATTGCTCTTGCCTCTCTTGCTGTTGTGATGATACTACTTTGGAATATGGTGATTTATCATTGTGGCGAGTATGATTGATTTATCTTGCCCTAAACCCGAAACCCTAAACCCCAGACCCTAAACCCTAAATACCCTAAACACTCTAAAATCCCTAAACCCCAAACCCTAAACCCTAAACCCTGTTTTCCAAGAGCCCCAAGACTTCTCAGCCTCTTCCTCGGCACAGCGTGCCACGGACCGTGCTCTCGGCGCAGGCGGGCGGCCTTCCGATGGGTCATCTAGACAGGAGCCTAAAACCACTGAGATTTTTCAGAGGGGCGAGGGGATAGGTATCTCCGGGCTGAAATAATCTTGTAGCTGCAGAACATGGAACACTTGAAAATGCAGGTTTGGGTAGAGATAGGCACACGAAGAAGCTCGATTACTGAAACTGGTGCGAGTTGCGAGAGAGAAATGGAGTGAAATTGTTCTCGCATCCACCTACTAGTAAAACGACTCTGACTTGATCTTGTGGTGACTATTCTGACTGTTGGGCTTGTTCCTCCTGCTACGGAATCCGCACTTCAACCGTAAACCAGCCTAACAACTTCAAAAAAGAAGCGAGGCGAGCTGCACCTGCCACGAAAGACTGGCTGATCCAGCACCCTGCATGGGGATTCAGGTGGCTTTGCTACTGGCTATGTTGATGACCACACACACACACTCTCCCACAATGAACTGACTGCACACGCTACACATCAATCCCAGATCTCTCAGTATCGAATGCTCTTTAACCTGCTTTGAGAGCCTGAATAGCTGCTATGTCACTGCTATGTTGCATAGTTTATATCTGTACTGCATCATGACGATGTCATGAGAGATCTGGTATCAAAAGTGAATCACAATGGTAGCACCACTCAGCACCCGGCCGCCGAACAATGCGACCAGAAGGGTAGCTACGAGACCCCGCGGCCGCCGCGAAGCCATTGCTCCCTGTCGCACTGTAGTTGATGTCAGATGTTGAGGCTTTGAATATGGGTTTTTGACGCTTCGGTTCCGCTCGCTGCTTTAGGCATCACGTGCGTCGTTTTTCTTAGCAGTGCCACCATGTTGTCGATTCGTTTTCCGTCCTTCTGCTGCACGGCATCTGAACTCCACACTGAGCGGGTGAGCACAGGCGGAGTGCGTTGCAGTACCCGAAAAAGGGCACCGCAAGGCATCTCGGCAGTTTCAACAGACCAAAGAGTGCAGACGCGCAAATAAAAGGCCTTCGGCCTAAAACGGACTTTCTTGGAATCTACAACCGCAGCTCAACACTCCAAGTCCCGATCGATCAGGCCTTTCCCTCACAGAATTCCCCTGGCACCTGCATGCCGAGTCCGCCGCGTGCGGGTGGCTTGGTGACCCCCAGAACGCTGGAGCCGAGCTTCGGACGGTAGGCACAGATAGGCTGAGAGAGAAAAGTCACGGTCTAGGGCTTTAAGAATTTCTGGAAGTTTAGGTGGCGTGGCATCCGCAGCATTCTGGGCATGCAGGGTGAGTTCAGCTAGTCTAGTTCGTCTCTCCCCAGGACTCCAAAAGCCTCGCCCAAAATCCACCCATACAACCGAGAAGGTTTCCCAAACCCTCGTCCCAGAGGCTACGACATGCTATGGCCCAAACCTAGGCAAACACGAGATCCGTGACCCGAATTTAACCGACACAACACTTGCAGCTACATGCTTGGAGAGGAAAGGGCGCGGAGGAGGAAAGGCAGAAGTAGCATGTGCTGCTGTCAGCTGTGTCCCGAAAACTGCAGGAGATGCAAGTAGCCACTCCAACCAGGCGTCCTTCTGCAGGTAGTAATCCAGGGACCTCAAGTACTTGTTGTGCGCAATCACCACCTGCTTGCGGCTGCTAGAACTTGGGGAATGTCGGGGTATCTTGACTTGGTAGTGTCGTGGTCTAAACCTGCACTGCAGAGAACCCGATCTTACGATCATCATCATTGTCTATGTTATTTCTAAATGCACGAGAAACACCTGATCGCAGTATTGCGCGTCTCTCCCGCTGTGCTACCCGGCTGAACGCTTCTATGTATATCGATACGACAGGTTAAAAAAGACAGCTATGTTGCAGCAACACATGTTAGCAACTAGCAACGTGCCAGTTGGCTCTGACACAGTGGCGTTGTAGTCCCATCGAACCTCCACACCAAACTACAGATGTGCTTGATCAAATTCTCGACCACCGTTTTACTGCAATGAAGAGAAGCACCAGCAGTTGGCGACAGTCCTCCTCCTCCTCCCCGTCGTTGCCGGCGGTGTTGTGCTGCTGTGAGGATGGCTCTGATGAGGATGACGATGAGACGATGATGATGATGGCGATGGCGACGAACTTGAAGACGATTATGACAAAGTGACCCCGATGAGGATGAGGATTGGGAGAAAAAAATCAGCGCACAGCGTCACACAGCAGCAGGAGGAGGACGATGCTAATGATGCTAATGATGGTGATGAAAAACCGCGAAGCAATTTCGTTGCTGCTGATTCTGGTTCTAGTAGACTCTCTGAAGCGGTGTCTTAAAGGCCCAGCCCCTCTGTCTTTCAGCCACGGATGCGCCGGCTGCGTGAGCTGCTAGACTCTGGCGCTTTCGCCCAAGCCCACATCTCTTAACCACAGGCTGCCGTATGCGATGTGACTAGCAAGTTGATGCTTCTTCGTTTGGCGCAGTGGCGGTGAAACGAGATTGTCCCAGTACGAGAACGAACGGTGAAATCTGGCATGCAGAGCCAAATTCAGGTCTTCCAGCTTCCACCAGTTTCGAGTGCAGCTTCCATCCACCCCCGGGGCACTGAGAACAATCTCCGGTCATGGTATCTGGAGCTCCCAACTGCTGCTAAAGGCGAACCCGCGGTCCGTACTTGCGGAAGCAAGGATTCAGAACTCTACACCAACTCACAAGCGCAGATGTCGTCTCACCTCAGGAGTGAAGAGCAGTGACTTAGTAGCGACGGGGATAGATCGTGATAGGTGATGATGGTTGTTCTGGTGGCACTGCTGATGCTGATGATGACGACGACGAGGCTGGTACTGCAAATGAAAATTGAGGCGAGGAGCAGCAGGACGTTCACCATGATGCTGGTGACAGTTCGGAGGAAGCTACCAAAACAGTAGGCCGACGTACTGCACACTCAAGAACCCCTGGGGGAGCAAGCCCCTGATATGCGAAAAGCTATATCAGAGTTCACGTAAGTTCACATAGAGTCACCGCAGCAACTAAGTTGCTGGTTCTAGTTGAGCTACATACGAACCGGGAGCCTGACACCCTGTCAGAATCGGGAAGAATCACGATTTGCCAATCAGGAGGCTGGAAAAGCGCTGCGAACTCACGGTAGTCCAGTTTCTGATCCTTGTCCTTGTCAAGCTCCTCCGAACTGCGGCAACTTCTGGCCTTGACAGAATCTAACACGCCGCATATTCCGTACATCCCTGATAGGTTTATAGGTTTCCGAACCAGACCCAAGAACTTCACTTCCTGGATTCCACTTCAGCCACTGTGACCATCTTACGGGACGACACTTGGTAGGAGAGGCTTCCCTGAAATCGAAGTGTGCCTAATCTTGCTCGCGCCTACCATCGATCGCTACATAAACAGCCAAATAAATACACAGATGTACTTTGTACAAACATGCATATTACCACAAATACGTAAACAAGCAGGATTGTATGTTCACCTGTCTAGCTTCCTAGCCTACGTACCAATCCATCAATCTATCCATCCATCCATCTGTCTCTCTGTCTATCTGTCTATCTGTCTGTCAATCTATCTACCTATCTATCAGTCTTATGGTAAATATGTGAGTGTACATGTACACGCACATGAACGCAGATTGTACAGCCGGAGCCTAAACACGAAGCCCACGTGAAAAGGCATGCGGGAAGATGAGTACAAGCATGCACGTGTAACGGACAAACGCACAGTCGGATGCCTCAACTGAAATGAGGAAGCGACAGCGAGGCAGAATGGCACAGAAAAAGTGGAGAAATGCAAAACAGCTTGGACTGCATATTTACCGACATATTATTCATATTCCTGGGATTCCTGGGTGTGGCAAGAAGTACCGTAGCCCAGAGTTGTCCTCGATCAGTCGCTCGATCTTGATGGTCATTCCAAACTCATCCTGCAGCAGGCAAGGCAAGGCAAGATGCTCTCGTGTTTGACCTATTGTATCCCGGTACTTCCAGCTGCCAAAGGCTCTAAACTTCAGGTCTTAGGGCATCCCTGAGATGCATCTATGTGGTACTTGGGACTCTGCGCGAAAACTTTGCTTTATCGACGGGCAAGATGACGAGATCATGCGTTGCTTGAGTAGCTTCACTTCCACTGGCAGGACTGTGCTTTGCTGCGGCCCTGCATGTAACATTGCGAAGTTGCATAGCTCACCTCCAGCATTGAGGAGGCAAACATGCATCCGTTCGTGCTTCATCAGCCATCGCATAATCATCATGATCATCTTCATCATATGTAGCTCGTAGGCAGTTCGGGCCTTCACGACCTGAATCAATCGCTGCGTGTCAATGTAGCCTGTCCTGGCATGGCTGGTGGCAATGGTAAGGTGCAGCTGCATTTGTATGTTAGAGATTGTGGCCGAAATGTTCGGCAAGGCTTGCTGCTGTCACGCTGCTAAGCAGCTGTCAAGCATGCATCGTGTTTCCTCTACCACTGCCCTCCTCCAAAGTGGAAGCGAAAGACAACAGAAACAAACAACCCTAGCCCGGAAGGAAATTCGGCTTGGCGGGCTTGTCAGGCTCTCCCCCGAGTGCCACGAAGGCATCGATGGTATCCAGCTCATCCTCGAGCTCCTCCAAACGGGGTGGAAGGAACCACTCTCTCCTTTCTACGGGCTGTCGCCTGCAGCGCCAGAGCACAAAGCTATCACAAAGAAGGCCTGCGCGCCCCCTCGCTGCTTCTCAAAGGCACGCAGGAACTCTGCAAACTCGATCTCCCCGGTCCTCGGTCCACATTTAAGAACGGATTTTGTAGTAGTTGTCCTTTGCAACTCTGCAAATTCTCTGTCCAAGGCAAAGAATTGGCTTCTTGCTGCAATCGCAGCCGGATATGGATAGGCGGACGTAAGGTACTGCTGCCAACTGTATGCAGAAGAAGTTCAGGAGGCAGTCGGAGCACGAAGGCTTGACGAACACAACGGCATGTTTACGGCCATTGCTGCGAATGTTTATGGTGTCTTCAGAGTCTTTCTTCTGACGACATGTCTTGGCCCAGAAAACCCTCAAACTAGTGAAGCAGTAACTTGTCACTGCGAATACCTGACTGAATGATACTGCGGTGTACAAGCGAAGCAACCACCTTGTAGACCTTCCCGCAGCTTTGATGATGCTTGGGCATGCGCCCGTCTTCATCCACATCTGCCATGAAACGGAACAACTCTTCCTCGCTTGGTGCCTGCAGATCTTGACTGTCCGAGTTCACAGCCCTGTCCGCTGCTTATGGCAATTTGCTACCTGCCTCTCAGCGATAGAGAACCTGTTTCTCAAAAGATTAAGAAGAAAGCTGAGCACCGGCATAAGCGTGCAGGCAGAAGACTGGACTCTGTGGGCATCGAAGCCGATTAACCATTTAATCTGCAAGCCACATGGTTCATAGATAGATAGGTGGGAAAGTAGGTGGGTAGATAGATAGATAGATAGACAGATAGATAGATATAGATAGATAGATAGATAGATAGAAAGATCGATAGATCGACCGATAGATCGATCGATAGATAGATACATAGATAGTATGAAAGAAAGAAAGATAGATAGATACATTGACATAGATAGGTAGATAGATAGATAGACAAATAGACGGATAGAGAGAGAGCTAGAGAAACGGAGAGATAGACACGTAGACAGACAAACGGACAGATGGACGGACGACGGACGGACGGACGGACCGGACGGACAGACAAGCAGAGAGACAAAGAGACAGAGAGACAGATAAATAGAACCATGAATGGATAACCGACTGGATGGACAGATAGATGGACAGATAGCTAGCGTTAGACAGATCGATAGATAGATGATTAGCTAGGTCGTTCAACAGGAAGAAATCAGCATCAGAGCCTACAGGAACTTTAAGTAGCGTCAGAGGGTCAAACAAAGTGCTCCAAAGAAAAGGGAACTCCTAAAGTTGCTGCAACTACATGAACTGTAGACTGTAGACTGCTCAGACATTCGGATGCTGATTTGGTAGCAGACAACTAGCCACAACAAGTGCACGTGTCCTGATTCGCAGCTTTCGTGTTTGGGTTGTTCATTCGAGCTGTTGGGAGAACACAGAGATTGGCCGGCTGGTAGCATTCCAATCCGCGCCTCGCCGATAGCTTCCAGAAGGAGCTTCATTTCCTGTGCTATGCGACTAGCACCGTGGCGTCTTCGATAATCACCATTGTCATCATGATAATGGTCAGCATCCTCATCATCAATCATCATCATGGTGGTCACCCCAAATGACCATCTTCCCCCATCGTGCTCCTGCTCATCCTTACCACCGTTGATTCTTCGGGTGATATTCGACACAGGGCAGAAACGAGTACTAGACCTCCTGCACTGATTCACAGGCCTCATGGACGCCAGGCCTACATCTTGCGCGGGTCTTCAAGCCTTCCCTAGCAGATGTTCCGAATCACATCCCAAACCGGACGCCTGCGTATCAATTGTGCCGCTGCCGTCTTGGTCGAAGGTGTTGAAGGCCTCTCATTCAGGGATGATGAGGAACCACGAGGTTTCGAAACCGCAATAATTCTGTAGCATGCAAGAAGTAGCTAGTGCAAACAGGACGAACAAAAAGCTGGAAGGGACGTCAACCAAATTCGTCGGCGAACCTCCCGGCACTTCTGGATGAACTGCTCATCAAGCACCATGTCTCCTTCTGAAGCGTTCTTGACAGCTGTCAGGTTGAACTTACTAACTGCATGATGGCAATGACGGCGGTGATCATACTGCGAGTCATCATTAATGAGTAATGACAAGGAAATTGTGCGAACCTGAAGCACGCTCCGACCAATGGACATGAAATGTATACCAAGCCGAGTCGAATGTTGTGATTTGGGGTTCATCTTCTCATGCCAGAGCTGGTCCCTCAGGTGGGCTTCCACGGCTGCCATAAGGAACATCGGAACTAGCAGTAGCAGTCTTTCCATTTGATGAGGGCTCAGTGAAGTAGAGAGAAGAAAAGCCTGGACAAAAACGAGAAGTACTGGAAAGGGAATCCCCGACCGACGCGTGAGCTACTGAGATCTGATGTGCACAGCAGCTCGCGGCATTCGGCTTGTACCAGGACCAAAACTGTTATCATGGGTCCCCTGGGTGTGCCAGAATCTCCAATCACAGAACCTACCAGCCGGCGCCTTCTCCGGACGATGTTTGTCGCGGATGTGGGGACAGCCGTTGCTACATCAGAAGCTCAAACGGCTCTGGCGCATGCAACTAACAACGTGCCGAGACCGCTTCACCGCAGGCTGCTATGCACAGCTCTTGAACCCAGACCCAGAGCTGTACTCACTCTGCCAAACACACGGTTCACCCTGCCTGTTCCATGCACTTCTTGAGGGCCTCGCCGTAGAAGGGATGGAAGGTCTGGAGAGCCTCGCGCAGGAACAGTTGCAGAAGTTGTGCACAGGATCTCTGGTGGCCTCCAACGCCTCTCAGAGCGCTGGCCCAACTCCTAGCTGCTAGCTGGACTTGGCAAGCAACATCCCAGAGTCCACAGCAGCAGGAAGCGAAGCAACTGTTGCATTCCGCGAAACTAGCCTCCAGGCAATTTTCCTCACCGAACAGATTGTTGCAAAGAAAGTCTTCCGCCTCTCGGCTACAGTATCAGAGAATCGGGAAAGGGAAAGCTCGACGAAAGTCCTTCCTTCTTTGCCAGCAAATGTTCTGAATGAAGGTCTTCGTAGGCACAGGTGCAGGTGCGACAATCGGAGACAAGGCACGGTCAACACTGAGCCGAACCCTGGTTCAGCGCAGGCATGGGGTGGCTTCTGAAGCACTGTAATCCCAAATGCACCAATGTGGTCATGCAGAGTACATGTGTTCGAATTCTGATTGGGTTATACGTACACACACACGATTGAACCTGGAACCAACAAGCGAACAGAAATAACGTGACATCCCAGCAGAATGACTGTATCCACCAACCCTGACTTATGCGGGAAGTTGAACCCATCGGTGGAGGGGACCTTGCTTTCAGTTCATCTGCTTATCGCAGAACCATGATCGAAAAGTTTCGATGCCATAGCCCTTTCGGTGGGCTGTAGAGCGGAAGGAATTCGACAGAACTGGTCTGAATCAGCTCCACCGAACGGAAATCCGCATTGCTTCAATCTCGGCTCTCCACAAGCCAGTGACTCACGAACGAGCTTGGAGCCACTACTATCAGTAGGATGCCGCTCCCGATAGCCTCCAGCTGGATGGCCCGGATCGGTTCCACAAACGTACTTGGGCGGATCCACACCATGACTTTCGCATCGTCGGAACAAAAATCTGCTACAACAGCATACATGCTGCTGTGCTGGTAGCAATCTCGCGAATCCCGAAGTTGCGCTATTCGCCATAGCTTCCCGTGTTTCTGGTCCTCACCTCGCATATCTCGAACAGGCTCTGGCAGTCGTAGTTTTGCTTAGAACCTGTGGGCGCAAGCCATTGTTTTAAGTCGAAACATAGAACACCGACACATCCTGAGCACGGACAGGCACTTCGGTGGGCTGTAGAGCGGAAGGAATTCGACAGAACAGGTCTGAATCAGCTCCACCGAACGGAAATCCGCATTGCTTCAATCTCGGCTCTCCACAAGCCAGTGACTCACGAACGAGCTTGGAGCCACTACTATCAGTAGGATGCCTCTCCCGATAGCCTGCGGCTGGATGGCCCGGATCGGTTCCACAAACGTACTTGAGCGGTTTGACACCATGACTTTCGCATCGTCGGAACAACGGTCTGCTACAACAGCATACATGCTGCTGTGCTGGTAGCAATCTCGCGAATCCCGAAGTTGCGCTATTCGCCATAGCTTCCCGCGTTTCTGGTCCTCACCTCGCATATCTCGAACAGGCTCTGGCAGTCGTAGTTTTGCTTAGAACCTGTGGGTGCAAGCCATTGTTTTATGTCGAAACATAGCACCGACACATCCTGAGCACGGACAGGCACTTCGGTGGGTTGTAGAGCGGAAGGAATTCGACAGAACTGGTCTGAATCAGCTCCACCGAACGGAAATCCGCATTGCTTCAATCTCGGCTCTCCACAAGCCAGTGACTCACGAACGAGCTTGGAGCCACTACTATCAGTAGGATGCCGCTCCCGATAGCCTCCAGCTGGATGGCCCGGATCGGTTCCACAAACGTACTTGGGCGGTTTCACGCGATGACTTTCGCATCGTCGGAACAAAAATCTGCTACAACAGCATACATGCTGCTGTGCTGGTAGCAATCTCGCGAATCCCGAAGTTGCGCTATTCGCCACAGCTTCCCGTGTTTCTGGTCCTCACCTCGCATATCTCGAACAGGCTCTGGCAGTCGTAGTTTTGTTTAGAACCTGTGGGTGCAAGCCATTGTTTTAAGTCGAAACATAGCACCGACACATCCTGAGCACGGACAGGCACTTCAGTGGGCTGTAGAGCGGAAGGAATTCGACAGAACAGGTCTGAATCAGCTCCACCGAACGGAAATCCGCATTGCTTCAATCTCGGCTCTCCACAAGCCAGTGACTCACGAACGAGCTTGGAGCCACGACTGTCAGTAGGATGCCTCTCCCGACAGCCTGCGGCTTGATGGCCCGGGTCGATGCACACCTCAAGCCCTAGTATTTTGTGAGCACCTGTCCGTCTGCAACCTTATTATTCTTGCTACTATTGTTATTGTTGCTCTTATTCCTGTGATGATTATGATTACTATTGTGACTGCTACCAGCACTACTATTACTACGATTGGTACCATTATTGTTCTTACTATTTCTACATCAGGGTGGTCGGGCGTCAGGAATCACCTACCATGATCCCTCACTTGTTGGATCCGGAGCCCAGCTCCAAAGTCTCAAACCCTAATGTAGCAATAGTAATACTAGTAATGATACTGCTTGTGAGGATAGTAAAAGTAGTAATAGCAATAATAATACTCATAATACTTATACCAAGCAGTAGTAACAATGATGACAATAACAATGATAATGATACGAGCAATAATAACAGGAGTTTTCACACCTCTGATCCAACCCACCTTAACCCCGTCTGGACCTCCAAGCCTAATCCGTGAACTCCTAAACCCTGTGGTTCAGCCCAGGCCTCACGCGCCAGGAGCTCGAAGTACTTTTGGTGCAGCTCAGTGGAGTCCGGCCCGTCAAAGATCTCAGAGTCGGACAGTTTGGGGCGTCTTTGAGAGTTCCTTGAAGGAATCCACAAGGCCTCCTTGAAGGCATCTATAAGGGTTGCATATAAGGATCTATGATCTTGGGTTTTGGGGGGGGTTCTAAGTACCTAAATAATTTGTAATACGTTCCCGAGTAAAATTGCAGTATAAGACACCCACAAGACTCTAGTCTAATAAAATTTAGATATCTTCATTATGGCTTGGGGTTGGGAGTTTCGGCTGGACGGGCTTAGGGTTTTAAGCTGAACAACCTCCCTTCGAATGTCGAGTGCACCGTGAGAATCGTGAGAGCAGCTGCTTTCACAGGCGCAGGAATGCTAACGCTCTGCAGATGGACTAGCACCGTACATCTCAAAACCGATGGGACATCGCAGCCTAAGCCACATGAGAAGCATGGCAAGAGTCTATCCGAAACTGCTCATCATTGGGGGCTGCACAACATCTCCGTTCGGACACCTGAGAGCTCCCCCAGTCCATTGCTGTTTAGTTCCGCTCGGTTTTTGCTTCATGCCTTACAGTCTGGGGACACTTTTGTCTGGCTGCGTGTGCACATTCGAACTCAACATTCCTTCGCCTGACTTCTGTGCGAAGGAGAGGGGGGGGTAAATCAAAACCTACCCAAAGTGTGTGCTTCATAGTCGTCCTTCTTATAAGATACCCCAATACCTGGATCGACTTATTCCTCCTACTCCTACACCAGCATCGGGCTTTCGAGTGTGAAAGCTTCAGCATTGAGAGCTTCATCCTCCCAGGAGTGATACCTTCCCCAATCTGACCTGCCAAACGTGTACAGCGCTGTTACGTTTTGCTCGTGTGGTAGCTTTGCGTGGCTCCAACCTCGCAAATGTTTCTCATGACACCGGTGCTGATGCTAGGTGCTGGGTGCTGGTACTGGTGCTGAGTAGTCATGGTGATGACGATGACGATGGTGGAGAATGATGCTGATGATGATGATGATGACCACTGCGATGGTCATGATGATCATGGTGATGGTGATATCGAGGACAATGAAACTATTGAGGACAACATCAGCGAAGCAAAGTTGTGGGATTCCTGTGATTAGTGTCGAAAAAACAAGCAATTCACCTTTCTTCTTGGTGGGGCACTTCTGGTCGGCAAGCCGGGTCGTTTCTGCAATGCCAGGGGCCTCAAACGCGAATGTCGCTCTCTCCATGGTCCGATAGCTCACATAGGGTTGGCAAGCTCACAATTATGATGCCAGAGAAGGGTTCTTGCCGAGAGCCGCATCTCGACTCTAGACAGGATCTTGGTGGACTGTAAGGCTGATTTCCCTGTCCACAGACAAGGCATGGGGTTGACACTGTAAAGTCTATCGGTCCTGGCCCGTCTGACGTGTGTCTTCGTGGTGAGGTCCCAACAGATCATGCTTTGCCTTGGAGAGCCTATCTGAGGATCTGCGTAGCGCTGTGCTCGTCTGCAGGCACTGCGGCACACGTGCCCTTAAACTAAGATCTCCCTCGGGCACTCCGTCGACAGGAAAGAAAGGAAAGGGCAGAAGCCTGAGTTATACATAACTATACCAGACGCGTCTGAGTAAACATGCGAGGGCAGCCTGCGAAAACTGGAGGGTCCGTTCTTCTGATCGAGGACTCCAAAGTTATGCAGCTCAATGTCAGAACATCGTAATACCGCAGGCGAAGACACAAGCGCTACAAAAGCACTCATCTGTATACATATTGGAATACATATACATATACATATACATCTACATATACATATACATATACATGTACATATATATATATATGTATATATATATGTGTGTATATATATATATATTATATACATACATTTGTGTGTGTATGTTTGGATATAGATACTCTATAGGTGTGATATATGTAGGAAATGTAAGAACAACACGCATAAGCGAATGAATCAATTTGCATAGTTTTATGTGTTTCATGCAAAGACTCGATGCAGAACTAGTAAACTCATGGGACTTCTGCTCACCATCCCTGATGCGTCTTTTCGTCTGCACTCGGCCAAAAGCCGCGGCATGCAGTATTCCTCTTCCATCGGAACGGCGGCAGGCGCCACGACGCCTGCACACCAGGCACAAACCTAAATCGCAAATCCTATAGCGGCCATGCTACCAGAAGACCTGGAGTCTACGTTGCTTACAGACCCAAGCAGACTTCAAATCGAAAACCAGCCCAAGGGAGTTGAACAAAAAGTTGTCGATGGGTTTCTTGCCAGGGATGCGTGTCACAACAGAAGCAGCCAGGAAAGCTGTGGTTTTTTCTGCAGCCAGTGGCATTGAGGCTAACAGGGACAACGGCGACTAGGAGTTCATGTGGGTGATCGTGGCCCAAGTCCGACCTTACAACGCAGGGAGTGATCAACACCCATGGATCACAACTCGAGTGGGCCATGGATACAAACAGAGTCCCAACGCTGTTCCGCAAGACGACGTCGAAGAAAGCTGGCACCTCAAATCCCCAAGTATGCGCCCTTCAAGTCTCGCGGTTAAGGCCGGAGCCGGGCCTCGAGATTAAGCCTTCCTCTTCTCGTAGAGGCAGGTGTGTTGCTTGGAACTGGGCGGTGCCGGGGGTCCGGATGGGTGCTTCATGGCACTTTGTGGCCCCCTAAACTAGGAGAGAAGTGTCGGGGTTAGGTCAGGAAGCCCTCGCAGTTCACAAGCTCTTCACCGACGCTGTTACACTGACACAAGAACCCCCCCGGGACCGCAGAGGAAGCGAACAGATCCTGGCCACTAGAGCTGGAAACAGTTCTGCGATGCGAGGGGCTCCAGCAAGGAGTCCGCAGTGATGTTCCACTTCGCATCCACCAGCATGAAATTCACGGTGTCGCCTCCGCTGCTCAGCTTCCCTCATCGTACCTTATAGTAACCCTGTATGGTACCCCTCAACCCTAAACCCCATACGCAGTGCCTCGTGGTGGCCCTTTGTAGTAACCCCAAACCCTGAACCCTCCAAGTTGTCCACAAAAAAACCAGTGCCAAGTTGGAACATCTCAGGGCTCGGCACTTGTCATCTGAGATGCCCCAGCAAGCCGGGCCCATCCTGTCGGTGCTCGGGCATTGATGACTCTATCAGAAAAAAAGGCGGCTATGTCGCGGCTAGCACCTCTGCGGCAGGAGGGACAGCGCTACCTAGCTGGAAGGACAGAGCCCTTTCGCAAGCGCCTACAACCTCAAAAACCCTGGCGGGAGGGAAAAGAAAAATGCCACCTCGAACTCGACAGACCGAATCCCGGAAACGAATCCCAGATCCCATGTATTCTCCCAAAATATGTTACATACCCTAAACCCTAAACCCTATACCCTAAACCGTATACATGGTAGCTTTCACCCCAGAATTCAAAATTCCCTTTTTGCCCCAAGCCCCAGCCAGGGCCTGAGACAAGCCATGCGAGCTTCCTCCATGGTCTGGTAGGTCGTGTGACGAAGGAGCTTCCTTTTAGGTTTAGGGAGTTTGGGGTTTAGGGATTTAGGGGTTTGAATTTTCAAGATGCGCAGGGTAGACCAGGTGAGAGTTTTGGAAATGTGATGCTCAGCCTTAGCGTTCGAAGCCCGGGGCTGCTGACTTATGCGGTTAACTCCAAGCACGTTGATGCTAAGGCTACTGAGGCCGTGATCGTTAGGAACTGCTGATGGAATGCAGCTCCCGATTGGCGATAAACATCTTGCAAAAAGTGGTTTAGAACTCTGTGTGTCCGAGACAGTGACTAGGAACCTTTATACCCAGAACCGAAATCCACTGGGGCAGCAAGATGTCAAAAGGCCATGGGAGAGCTCTGTTGAGACTCGCTGCTTCTCTAAAGTCACTGGGCCTGAGGCCATGGAGATCTGAACCCTTTTCTTTTTAAGCCTCTTTTCCATCGCCTGAAACTGTTAGGACTGCCAGTTTGGCTGAGGCGGGGTTCGGGAGGCTTAGAAACAGAAGGATTCACCGCCAACACCACAATGCCAAACCCCATCGTACAGCATTATCCCCGCCTCCCGACGGCAGCCCTGCAACGGACAACCAATCTCTACATGAGATCTGAAGACTATAGGGTTTAGGGTTTAGGGTTCAGCTTTGACTTAGGGGATTTGTGGCTCAGGCGCTGAATAGCTACAAACTCTGTGCTGACTACTGACGGTTTCATACTAAACCCGCAAGAAACACATTGCTCCAGCCAGGCTGCATCGACGTGAGATATTTGTCATTGATGAGATTGTAATCGTCCTCGCGGGGCAAAGTAAAGACCATGGCCGGATAGGGAGACACACTGCACTGATTGATGTTTGAGGTCTCACGGATTCAAGATCGCTTCGGTACCGCAGGGTCCGTGGTCATGACCCCGTTGGACTTGCAGGAATGCCTGAACCAAAACCTCGGAAAGCCTAGATAAGCCTTACAACCTGAAACCCGAAACCGCACAACCTCAAACCATCAACCCCCTAAACCCCAAACCCTAAGCACTTTGAAACCAAGACCTGATTGGAGGTAGGAAACTTAAACAGTGTTTTGGGGTATCTTGTATTGATATATATATATATACATAT
>CAJNJA010007841.1:0-15606 GCA_905231915.1 Symbiodinium necroappetens
TATATATATATATATCATATACTATCTGTGTAGCTCTGCGTATGCATGCACATGCAGGTAGACATAAGTCAAGACTTGAGAATTGATTGATGAAGTCAGTTAGTAGTGGGTAAGTAGGTGGTTAAGCAAGCAAGTAAGTAGGCAAGCAAGTGGGTATGCATGCACGTGTGGATGTTCTTCCTGCTGTGTTCTGTTTATAGGTGTGATCGATGTTGTTTCTTTGAGTCTCGAGTCTAAATCCGTCGGAGTTGATCTCTTCAAAGTCCGGAAATCCTAAGCCCCGAAGCCAGCAGTTCTACTCCCCAAACCCCGGAGAACCCAGAGACCCTAAGCCCACACCGGGATCCTGCCCAGCGCGGCCTGCAGCCCGTGCGATGGCCGGTGCCCGAGGAGGGTGCCTTGGATGCAGCGGCGACCCTAAGAGAAAAGCAGAAAACCTAACAAAAATGCCTAAGTGCCCTGAGCCCTAAGTCCCAAGTTTCGGAGCACAAGGCTCTGAACCATTGGAGATTTGAGTCAGAAGCTCCAAGTAGAAACGCCTTGGGCCATTTACTAGTCCGTCAGAGAATCGGTCCAAGTGGAAGCCCAGTAACATTCAAAAGGGGGGGGGGGTAGGGGACTATACTTCGTTCAATGGGCCTTATTGGGGCCCCCTACCCCCCCTCTCCCCGTACCACCTAAGGGTCCTTATGATTCAGGTGAAAGCAACATCGTGTCGTCAGGACCTCAGAGACTCGGTGCAAGCAGGTCTCGCCACAGTCTCGCATGATATGACATGGGTCTCTGATGATACCAGGTGCTAACATGTACTGTCAGGGTTTTAGGGTGAGGTTTTTCTTCTCATCATCTTGTCAGATTTGCAAGATGTAGTACGGCCACAAACCCTAAACCCTAAACCACATCTGTCAAGTAGCTTATCCATGCCTCCCTGTTGCTTGGAGGCCTGCGCTAGCGTGACCTCCCCCGGATCGGTGAGATGGGCCATGCAGCCATGCCATTCCGGCATGAGTTCCAATTTTCATGCTTTGCTACATGGGGGTTTCCGAAAATTAGGGGACCCTAACAAAAAGTACCCCAAACAGCAGGATCCTTATTATAAGGACCCCAAAATAAGGTATCCTAGTTTTCGGAAAGTCCCAAATTTGGCTGCTGGCTGATGGTAGCACGCATACACCAGAAGCGGAAAATTGCAGGTCTCCAGCCGAAGCGCCAAGTTTGTGGCATGCTAATGGAGCCCACGTGTGGGAGAGTTGTTTCCAGATTATGGTTTGTTGGCGTCAACTGTTGCGACCAACTAGTATATTTGGATATCATGAACCCTAGTTACTTAGTTTGGAACAACCTCCCCCTCTTGCAGAAGTGCTTGCAGTGGGTGGCGTTGGTATGGCTGAGTGAGGCTCGGCCAGGCCAGCTTAGAGTCGGACAGATGCAAAAGCCAAGCGGCAGCAAGCTGACTTGGGTTGCAGGGGTTTGGGGTTTGGGGTTTCATGATTTTAGGGGTCGAGAGAGTCGGGGGAATTAGGAGAGAGTGTAGGACGGCAGAGAGGGCAGAGTGTGGGGTGCCTCTGGTGATGTGGCGCATCTGACACTCGGAGCTCCAAAAAACCCCAGACTAAACTCAGTTACCACAGTCCGACACCCAGCACCCGAGAGCGCAGATGCCTATTCAGAGCGCGCCCCCGTTTTTCAGAGCCTAAACAGTAGGATCCTGTTCGCTCTCCATATTATATATGTATATGTGTATGTATGATCACATTCACGCACTTGTCGACACCTACATTTCTATATCGCATCCCGCAAGTCTTTGGGCTCAAGGGAAGCCTGGGGCAAGCTACGTCTTCTTCCAAATCGAGGTCTAGGGATTGCAGTTCTGTTGGAATGTTTAGGGCTTAGTGCACGTGATGATACTTATCCTTGTTTTCCTTCGTCCCACTGGTCTTGATAGTGTGGCGTTTCATCATTCTTCTGACAAAAGCTGAATCTGGATGCAGGCCTATGCTTCTCCATACGTTGTGAGGCTCCGTCGGCGCCCAAGCCCGGATGCACAGCAGAAGCAGTGATGGTTCTTCGCATCGTTAAAGATCCGTGGACAAGCTGGATGGTTCAGGATGCACGGACACATCCTCACAGTCCTCATCGATGCATCTGGGCTGCAGCCACAAGACACGACACTGGTACAGTTCTACGTGTTTCAATGGTAAGTAGCACTTGCCATGGTTTTTGCCATTCCATGCTGTTGCTGTCATGAGTTTTCGTTCAGTAGCTACTGCCATAAGGATAACTACGGCCATCACCATTGACCATGGACCCTAGCTGCTGTAGCTATGACGATGGTTTCTGACAGCCGTAACTACGTTTACATTTACGTTGCTGGGTTGAAGGTTCTCCCCTTTGTCCCCTCTATTCTTCCCTTTATCGTAGAGTGCCCCGAAACCCTGCCCTCATTCTGAAGGCAGACCTTGACCGAGGTTGTTGTCTTCGCTGAGTTGTGCAGGCATGCAGAGGCCGAGCATTGCATGCGCTGGACAGCCCAATGCGACTGCAATAAGGGAGAAATCTTGAATCGTAGGAAGGGCAATTTCATTTTAAGGTGCACTCTTTTCTTAAGGACCTCTTTTCTTCAGGACCATTGGGCCCTCTTTAGACGGCTTGTCTTGCAAGCTTTTTCGCAAGGCCATGTCTCACCACGCAGAAGTTCTCTCGGATGGAAGCGTCCAGAAGGAGTGGTTCTGCTTCGGTGCTTGTAGATCCCTTCAAGGGACCCTTCGTAGGTCCCTCAAAGGAACCGGAACCTCTATGGATCCCTTCAAAGGAACCTGCAACAGCCCAAAACGGCCCTGCCTTGGCTTCGTGTTAGGCTTGGGGGTTAGAGTTTCAGGGATCGGGATTTCCGGCTCAAGGTTTCGAACCTAAACCCTTCGGCAAGCCCGTGGCGACCCTTTGAAGGCCATGTCAACGTATGAATCCGACATGGACTCCTATATCATACCACCCCCGGGAAAGCCCTACTTTGTCGAACAAGTCTAGGGCCCCGCCCCTGAAGCAAGCCTCTAGGCAGCAAAGCCCTAGAAAGGACTCTCTTGTGATGCGTCGAGAGATGAGCCGAGCGAATGTGCCTCGGCGATGCACTGAGGGGCCGGGCCTCCCCCAAAAAGGGACCCCCCCCCCAGTCCCTTCGTTGTAGGGGTTCTGATCTATGCGTTTCATGAGGGTTTGAAAGGCTGTGTGTCGAGTTGTATAGCTTTTCAGAACGATTGTATAAGGGTTGGTTTAATTCTCCGCCAAAGGATTTGAAGTCAATGTGGTCTTCGGGGGGCCTCGGTTCAAGGTGCCCCTCACATGCTGGCACCTAAACAGGACAACCTCCCCCAGAAAGGAACATGGAGTTTAGGACACCGCTATATTGTTAGAGTCAACGCCAAAACAGCCACTCCCGACGAGACTCTTCCTCTTCTGCGGTAGAATTCAGGAATGTTGGCGGGACGAGTCTTGGACCTCGGAGTGCCCGAAGTACGAAGCGCATCTGCAAGAAGATGGGGCATTGCACTTTGAGATGCAGAGCTGAGCTTCAGGGATGAGAACACGTCTGAGCATGTCCGAGCCTGAAGCTTTTGCTTTGAGGACCAGAAGAGATGCACAAGCTACACGGAGAAAGAGTGCACCTCGAGCTGCAGTACTGGCCAAATATGCCTGAAGCTGCAGATGAGAAGCCTGGCTGCACGATTACGATAGAAGTGTGGAAAGCTCCCTAAACCATAAACCCTAAACCCTAAACCCTAAACCGTGCCCGTTGATCGCCGCGGTGGTGGTTCCAGGCCCCGTCAGCTACACCTGCTGCACTGATGCGACCGCCTCCGCCTGGAGTACCTCTGCGTCCGTCACAGCTGCTCGCCACGAAGAACGGGGCGACACAAAGGTGTTCATGTGGGTAGTTCTCGAAATCAGGGTACCCTTTTAGGGTCCTTTTTATAAGGGTGCCGTACTATTTTGGGGACCTAAAGTGGGACCGTAATTTAGAGAACTGCTCATGTCGAAAGAGGGATTGCACATGAAACTGGGTGTGCTCGACGAATTCGTGCGAGGCGTCCGAGGACAAGGCCAAGCCGTCGGACAACCAGGAGCTGCACGCCAAGAAAGCAGATGCGGAAGGTACTGGGAAGCATCGGCAGTCTGGTGACGACACTGCCCACTCCGACAAGGACAAGGAAAGCAGCCAGGAGCTGCATAGCAAAGCGGACGTGGAAAGTCAGAAGAAGTCCAAGGAACCTGGCAAAGACGGCACCCACAGCCGCGACAGCGACAAGGGAAGCGACGACAAACCTCCACTTGAAGATAAGCTATCTGCCCTTGAGAAGAAGAAGAGGGAGGCTCAAGACTCGCTTTGCATGTCTGGGATGGTTCATGGCGCTTCGTGAAAACTGTGAGAAAGGGCCACGGAGTGGGTAACATATCGTAACATATCTACCAGCGGCAGGCTGAAGAGCAAGTGAAGAAGCTTGAGGAGGAGAGGCAGCGACTCGCCAAGGAAGCGGCCAAGGACAGCGAGAAGTCGCAGGTGCTCGCGAGTTGTGGCTTTGCTTCTGCCCACCGGACCGGTCTCCACTGCAGGCGCCTCACCAGGAAGCCGGGCCAGAGGAGCAACCGCAGGGGCCTGAAAAGCGTCGTAGAGCCTTCGCAAGCCTTTCAGCTTTCCCGAAGGCATGAGGAGTCGGGAGCACCAAAAGATCTACCGTTTTCAGGCTGGGCTGGGGCCCTTTTGCTGCTGTGCACCCCTGTTCATCCCAGCTGATGCAAGGAGGCAGGGCCTTCGAGGCGCCAGGCCCCAAGAGAGGCATCGCAGAGAGGCATCGCCCTTGCCTAAGTCGAAGCTTGGCCAAGGCAAATCTTCGGCGAAAAGCTCGAGGAAGCTTGAGGCCACCGCCCGCCCAGAGCAGTGGAAAGCTCGGACGAGGGCAGAGCTCGCAGAGAGCTCGTCAAAGACCGTGCGCAGGCGGAAAGGTCGCTGCCGGCTTTGAAATTAACTATATATATATATACATACACACATATATATATATTATTATTATGATTAATATTATTATGTTATTATATGATTATCATTATTATTAAGATGTTGTGGCAAGGGAGTTGCGCCCGCAATCTTCATATGCTCTACCCGTTTCTGTGACCTGCGGGCTTATGCGTGCAGCTTTGAGAGTGAGCGGTGAGTGCAGACGCTTCAGCGTTACCTCCGGTTCTTACGGAATTCCAGCGAGACCCGCGACTTTAGGCCTTGAGCCCCGAAGCAAGGACAAAATCCACCCAAGCCCCACGCCGCAAACCTGAGCTGCACACCCTCCCGAGAAGCCCCAACACCCAACACCCCTAACCCCTAGCCCCTAAAACCCCCAACCCTAGGCCCTCTGAGCCCCGAAGTCCTAACCCCCAAGCCCTACTCAACCCCCCTTAAACCCTAAACCCTCAACCCTCAACACTAAACCCTAAAACCCGACTGCTTATGTCCACATGTGCGTTTTGCCTGCGGCCTCACGTTGCTGCGCTTTCAGCTCCCGGGCCTGGAGGCTCAGGGTTTCGGTCAATTCGGGTTATTATTATATTGTTGTTGTTATTATTATTATTAGTATTAAATTATTATTATTATTATTATTCTTATTATTGGTTTTATTGTTATTATTATTATTACTATTGGTATTGCCATTATCATTGTTAGTATTACCATAACTATTCTTATTGGGTTTGATATCTTCAACCCTAAGCCCTAACTAACCAATTGAGTTTAGGCTGAGGGGTGGGTGTCTAGATTACTGCCTCCGAGGCGTAGGGACGACACGCCTACCTGCTCTTTGCGGTGCAGGCCAGGAGAGTTCCGTCGTCTTGCGGACTCCAGTCCTGAAAGTGAGCTTTTCAAGAGTACGACTCACAGTAATGATCTCAGTCTTCGTCCACAACTACTCTTGTCGTTGCTCATGTCATCATCATTTATTTGACTACTGGCATGTTTGTCATGATATCGTGATTACGACCGTGATAATGGTCATGCTGCTAAATGACCAACACTGGCACTGGCATTTGCTATCATTGTGGGTTACCTGTAGCGTTGGCAGTGGCAGGGGAGCCGCTGCTTTCCCTGCACAAGTGATTCGGATGTGGACCGGTTTCCAGGAGTGATTCTCGCGCGGCGCTGCAACTCCGAAAAGCACAGCCCTTTAAAGGGGTCCCTTAAAGGAGACCCTAGTCGAATCACCGCAGGCCCCCAGAGCTCGACATTTCTCGAAGCATGCAAGATGGCACATTTCTAGACTCTAGGAATAGCTCAGACCGTATCCAAGCAAACTGGGCATCTCCCCCCAAAGCAGTCTGCAACAGGTCTTGCAGTTTGATGCAAGAGAGATAGCCCGAGATGCCGGAGGCAGAGGCGGAGAAGGACCTCCCTCCTCGTCTGTTCTCGCTCTTCATCTCTTTGTCGCGTTCCAAGCTGCATCCAACTAGGATTGCTGCGATGTCGACGATGCCTCCGATCGCTTGGTCTTCGTCGACCGGGAGGATGGACCCGAGACGGGGGCTTCCGAGCCCGTGGCCCTGCCAGACGGCCGGGACTCTGCAGCTCTGGAGCGTGAAGCGTCAGTCGGGACTCCCCTAGAGTGGAACTGCACCGAAGCCGGCAGCTTCGATACGAATGTTAGGGGCTCCCCACACGAAGCCGTTGAGGCCTCCAAGCAAGCTGTGGCAATTCGACGTTGTTTAACATTCCTTTCATGTCATGTCTTTCTAGACTCTGTCGAACTCAACAGTCGGCAGCTCCCGAGAGTCTCGGCGCCAGCAAGGAGCCTGAGGAGGTGCAAGGCCCAAGCGCCCTGGGGAGTTGGCTCCCTGACGGCTCGGCGTCGCTGTCGAAGTTCTCGAGTACTGCCGAGATGCTCGCGAGCCAGGCGGCCGGGCTCTTCTCGAAGAGCGAGGGGCCCAAGGCAGCGCCGGAGCCTGCAAATCTCGAGGATGCTGGAATGCCGGCTGCACCAGATGCACCCCCAGATCCCAGTTTGCCAAAGGACCCTTCAGTCAGCAGCTGTGCGTCCTGCAACGACGCATTTCGATTTTGTCGCTTGCCTGATCTTGCATGCCAACTTTGTGTCAGGACGGCGCTCCGTCTACGCAGCGCGGCGAGCGCTGGTTTCCGGACAGCTCCGGCGCCTCCTTGGCGAAGTTCACTCACGCTGCAGAGGCGCTCGCCACGCAAGCGGCCGGCCTCTTTTCCAAGAGCGACACGAGCGAAAATGCTCTGTCTGGCACCAAGCCGGATGTGGAGGCCTCCCCTGCAGCGCCGGACGAGCCACCAGTGCAACCTGCGGTAGCTACGGATGACTCCAAAGAGACTTGGCTAGAGACCGGAAGGTCGTCGTCGTTGTGTTGTATCCTTCAAGCTCGTTTCATGTCGGTTCAGGCCGTCTTCCTCACGTGGGAACTAGAGTTTAGAAGGAGCAGTGCATGCATGGATTCTCGTTGCTTCCTTCACACAAAGCTTCTAGATTCCTGCTATTTCTTGCTGGTCTCGGCATCCACACTGCTAGATGCTTGACAGTCGAATTCCTGAGCTCATTGAAGGGGGTATCGAGGTCCCCTGGGTTCACCCTCAACCTTAGAACCATAAGCCCGTCCACTTTTGCGTTGTTTCCGAAGCCAGAACGCGTCAGCACTGAGTCAGCACCTGAGCATTCTCAGTTTTTTCTTAGGCTTAGCAGCTTATCCAGTTTCTTTGGCCTATAGTTTTTGAAGGTATAGCTTAAGCGGGCATGTGACATAGGACAAAACACGCACTGAAGTTTGGGTCTACCTCCACCCCAAAAAGACAGCCGAAAACTCTACCTACCTTATCGCGATTTCTTTCCATAAGGCCCTAGGAAGGGTGGGTTTACCGGCGGGGCCAGGGTTGAGGGTTCAGCGTTTCAGGACTGTCCTTCGCAGCCGAGCAGTTGGCTGCCAGACACAGGCGCAGCCCTGGCCAACATCACGCAGGCCGCGGGCAGCCTCGCTTCTCACACGAAACTGGGCTCTTGTTAGGGGATTCAATTTAAGTTACCATAATGGGGATCTATAGTAAGCAAAAAGAGTTTCCTTATTATGGCAACTTAAATTAAATCCCTTAACAAGAACCCAGGAAAGGGCTCTTCGCGAAGGAAGGAGCGAGGCCTGCTGAAGCGGGAGACTCGGAGGGACCCGAGGAGCTGAAAGCGCCCAAGCAAATTTACGCAACGTTCGGTTGGCAGTCTTTTGCCTGTTTGTAGAATGTTCGGCTGGCGGTCTTTTGCCTGTTTGTAGAATGTGCTCGAAAGAATTCCGGCATTCTGCAAAGTTAGGATGGCAGCGCTCAGTACAGCAGCTGGTTACCTGACGGCTCGGCGTCGCTGTCGAAGTTCTCGAGTACTGCCGAGATGCTCGCGAGCCAGGCGGCCGGGCTCTTCTCGAAGAGCGAGGAGCCCAAGGCAGCGCCGGAGCCTGCAAATCTCGAGGATGCTGGAATGCCGGCTGCACAAGATGCACCCCCAGATCCCAGTTTGCCAAAGGACCCTTCAGTCAGCAACTGTGCGTCCTGCAACGACGCATTTCGATTTTGTCGCTTGCCTGATCTTTGTATCAGGACGGCGCTCCGTCTACGCAGCGCGGCGAGCGCTGGTTTCCGGACAGCTCCGGCGCTTCCTTGGCGAAGTTCACTCACGCTGCAGAGGCGCTCGCCACGCAAGCGGCCGGCCTCTTTTCCAAGAGCGACACGAGCGAACATGCTCTGTCTGGCACCAAGCCGGATGTGGAGGCCTCCCCTGCAGCGCCGGACGAGCCACCAGTGCAATGTGAAGCCGTACCCCCAGCCCCTTGGCACAGGTCTTGCAGCAGGTTGCGGCATGTTTGCAGCTTGTGTGTGAATGAAAGTCCCTGCATCTTTGGCTGAGGACATTGCGGCCTCCCCAAGTGGCTCTGATGGGTCCCCGGAGATGGGGGGCTCGGAGCAGCTTCCCGAGACTTCCGAGACCCCAAGACATGGCGAAGAGAGCGGGCAAGCAACGGCGCGGCAGGACAGGGAGATTTGCGGGGGCTCAGGGAGGGTTTTTCAGCTTTTTCAGCTCTCTCTCGGGACGACGCACGAACAGTAGACGACAGTCCTTCAGGTGCCTTCACACCTGCCGTTATGTAGATGCCTTGCATTGCTTTGAAGCCGGTCTGGAAGAACTCCACCAACGAGAAGATTCGCCTGTGTGTCGCAGTGAATCCGAGGACTCGGCGGATTCCATGAAGCAGACCACCAGTTGGGTGCCGGATGGTTCTGCTGCATCACTGTCTCGGTGGACGGATGCAGCTGGCACTGTGGCGACGCAGGCCATGGGCTTTTTCACAACCACAACAAGGTCAGCAAGTGTTGAGGGCGAGGTGAGCGAGACAAGTCAGTCGTGCCCGGACGGGCCTGATGTTGCAGCTGCCCCTTGCATGCAGTCCTTTTCTCCAAGATTGTTGTGTGGTAAATGCATGGATTTGGTATCGAGCCGCGCGCACTGGCTTTTCTTACTGATTCTAACGAGGACACCGCCACCCCGGTCGGCAGTTCCCTTTCGAAGATCAAGACTGCTGCGGAATCGCTTGCTTCTCAAGCATCCGGCCTGTTCGTGCAGAGCAAGAACCAGGAGGACCGACATGTGGAGGCCAAAGCCTGAAACCCCAAATACTAGCGACAGAAACGCCTTCGTGTTTAGGGTTAGGGATTTAGGGTTTAAACCCTAAACCCTAAACCCTTGAGCGGTAGCAACCGAGTGTATGCTTTTATTTGAGGGGATCCGCTAGGAGCCGAGCAGCGCCCGAGCCCCTCCACATACTCTTGCCTGTCTTGTGTTATTGCTTAGTACCACCACAGCCGCTGTTCGCCTCTGCTCCTGGCCGTCACCCAATCTTTGTATATGCAACATGGTGACACAGCTCCTGCAGGGGCCGGTGGGTGGTTGAATCCTCGTATTAAGTCCTGAGGGCCCATTGCCTCCGCCTGATAGGCATTCCAACCAATCGGATTGTGCGGACGGAAAAGAGGTGTCAAAAAAAACAAACAAACCCATAAACCCAAAACCCTGAACCCTAAACCGTGTTTAGTGTTCCAGGAAGCTCTAAACGGGTTTAGGGCGTAAGGATCCTCAGGATGCCTCGGCTCCCAACGCGGGGCGGGGCCTGCCGGACGTCAGCGGCGCTTTATCTCAGCTGGCCTCGCAGACGACGGATCTTCTGTCTCCTCTGTCTCCAAGATGGACACAGGCAGCACCTTATGAAGGTATATAGTACTACTGTAAGTAGTCCCGAAGCCTCAGTCTCCAGATTCATAATGCCCTTAGATTTGGACTGTAGATGTAGCTGCAATGTAGCTGATCATGCAATCCGCGCCAGAGGCCGACAGTGGCGATCCAGTCAAAACTGAGGCCTGCATCTGAGCTGTGCAGACTTTGGACTTGTCGTCCTTTTCGTAGGTTTCAGCGTGTAGCAGTCTTGCATCGTTCTGACCAGACAGGTGGGTGCTGCCGAAGCCGAAGGAGAGGGCTCTGAAATTTCTGCTACCGTAAAACCCTTATGAAATAGACACATCGTATAAGTACAAGCTTCCGTGTCTTAAATCTAACAGCTTCAGTTTGAGGACCTCCAACATCTCCGGCGACCTCGCAGTCCGACGAGATCCAGGCGGAGCTACAACGGCGCAGGTGCGCGACAGTGCCGCGAACATGTACATGAGACGGGGTTTTGTGTTTGTTTGTGTGTGTGTGTGTGCGTGTGTGCGTGTGTGCGTGTGTGCGTGTGTGCGTGTGTGCGTGTGTGCGTGTGTGTGCGTGTGTGTGTGTGTGTGTTGATCGGCTTTGTGGTGATGACTTCAGCAGTCTTTTCTCGAGTCGTTGCGAGGTCGCGGCTTAACTTGGGCTTCACGGGGAGGCCGGTGCTTCGATGTCTCAAGCTGTGGCCTTGTATAGCCGGGTTCTGACAGCGACTGCCGGAGGTGCTGGCGCTGTGGTGCAGAAATAGTGGCGGAGCTGGATGCAGTCGAGGCCCACGAGGAGCAACTCCAAGAGCCAGAGCTCGGCCATATGCAAAGCACCGGGGGGGACTCTTTTTGAGGAGATCTGCAGCCGACCCATGCAACTCGGAATGCGAGAGTCTGGGAAGATCTGGGGGGCCTTGGGGCAGTGTTGGGCTTGGGCCTCGGGTTGCGGAGGCAGCAGCTCCTCGATGCCGCGGAGCTTCTTGCACCCCAGCCGCTGCCAGGCACACTGGGGCACTAGGGAAAGACCGGGAGTCTGCAGGCGAAAGGGGCCGAAGACTTGTTCGCCTTGCAGGTGACCTGATTGGCATGGAGTCAGGCCCAGCCACCCATCCAGTCTTGTTTGGCAGCCCGCTGGCCTTCTCGGTGCAGGTAGCCACCCTGCTGAGAGTCCAGCCGGCGAAGGCCTTCCGCATCCTTCTGCTTCCAGGATCTTCCAGGCCACCAGCAGCGGTCTGCGGTTCAATGTAGGTGGGCCCTCGTGCGAAGAGCAGCAGACGTTCTGACCTCGGGAGGAGCTGAAGAGACTGAGTTGGGCATCTGTGGCACTCCAGTATATGCTACCAGAACTGTCAGGTCATCCCAGAGCTCCTGGACTCGCAGAGGACGCACCATGCATTGCCCAGCGAAGGATTCTGAATCGTCACGTCCATCTACCAAAATACCTCTCAGACTGGCTGAAGCCTGATATCCGCAAAAGAACTGGCCGGCTCTGGCTCTTGCAGGCGTGTCAGCCCTTGTGGACCTGAAGCAGTCTGTTCAGGCTGCGAGTCGGAGAAAGGGATCGATCGGATTGGACATCCGACCATGCCAGGCGACCTCCTCATCCGTCGCGCGAAGAGCCTGTGAGGCGGCAGGATATGGAGGCAAGGGCACGGTAAGCCCAAATTGGAGGTTCATGGGTAGTTATAAGTAGGGTTATAAGTAGGGTAACTATAATTATAGCCCATCTTAGGGGACTTATAGCCATATTTATAAGTACCCATGAACCTCCAAGAAGGCACCCTAAGCCATCCTAAGGCTCTGCATGCGGCGCCTGGGGCCTTGGGAGGCCTTTTAAGCCCCCTTTTTCCGCTTCGGACAGGTGCGGCCCTGACGCCAGAGCTCGACCCGTTGCAGGCATCTTCTTCAGATGCTGCCTCTCATACCACGGTTGATGATATAAATCCTGCATTACCCATTCTAGGGAATATACCATAATTTCCATAGTTTAGGGTCCTTAAGGTAATGCAGGATTCTATATCATCAGCCGTATGCAAGTGTGTCTTCCGGGGTTTCCCCACCAATTCTGGTGTGAGAGAAGATGCAAGCTTTGGGTCGCTGGCCGGGGGCCCCGCGACTCTTGCACTCGCACTGCCGTCCTAGGAATCCTAGGCTGAAGACTTAAAGGAATACCTAGGGTTTAGGGTTTCGGGTGTAGGGTTTAGTGTTTAGGGTAGTTCGTGGGGTGAAACCTCGAAAGTTTGCAAAACGCTGAGCCTCTCCATTTTCAGCCGTTTTCAGCCTCAGAGGTCGGGCCCCGGGGGTCCGCTGGGTTTCCTCTGAGGCCGAGACCCGATGGACACGCCAAAGGATGCCTCGAAGAAGGAGAAACCCCCGAAGCCGCCAAAGCTGCTCCAAGAGATAGCACCCTTGCCGAAGCAGAAGGCTGGGGACAAGAAAGAGCACCCATGAGATCTAATGTACTAGAGTGTATGGCAATGCCCTAAGAAAGGTGCGTTTAGCTCCTTCTGGGGATGTCTTCTTCAACCTTTAAATAGCATGTGTTCCCAGATTGTAGGGATGTGACAAACTTATCTGGATGTGATCTTCAAGGCTGTGACTTTCCCCCCCAAAACAAAGAACACTGCCTTCCCTAGTTCATGTCTAGGCGCTTGCTGTTGGGCTGGCTTTGCTTAAGGGGCAATAGGAGGGACCCCTAGAAGGGACCCCTAATCCTAATACCCTGCAGAACCCTTCTGTACCCCTTATATAGTCTGATAAAGCCCCTTTTTTGATCCCAAGGGCCCCTCTAAGTGAGCCTCTCCCCTGGTCCCTTGATTTGCAGGTGCACAAGGCCTCTGTTGCAGCGATGCGTCAGGTGCTTGACGATCAGCTGGAGGACGGGAACGGAAGGTGTTGGGTTTCAGGGTTTTAGGGTTGTTGGGTTTAGGGTTCAGGGTTTAGGGTTTAGGGTTGTTGGTGTTAGGGTTCCTGCTTGGTTTAGGGTTTAGGGAGGATCTGAGGCGGAGAGCCTCTTGTCCGTCAGAGGGGTCGCAAAGTAGGGTTTAGGATTTCGGGTTGAGGGTTTAGCCTGTCTTGGGGGGGCGATGGTGTCGTGGCACAAAGTTTCTGGTTGGCATCCGGCAATGTAGCCCTTCCAAAGATCACAGAGGTCTCTTGGTGCATTTTGAGCTCCTTTTCAGGAGATGAACGGCATTTTCATCCTGCACGCGCAGAAAATCAAGCGCATGCTCGACTTGCAGGAACAGGCCGAGAAGATGAGAGATCTGGAGCTGCAGGAGCTGCGAAACGAGCTGGTGGCGGCCAAGGGGCCGAAGAAGGGCAACGGCCCCTCGCCGCTGGAGCACTGTAAGAAGCTCTTAGTGGAGCGTGACACTGCTTGCCGTTTGGCGGAGGCCGAAAATTTTCAGCTTCGTGAGCAGCTTGCGGCCATGCGTGCTCTTGGAAACCAGACGCTGATCATGAAGACCGGAAACCCCGGAACCAACGTTAGTACCATTTCGGGACCTGTGGTCACTGGGGTCAGCAGCCCCATGCCCATTTCGGCAGCCCCCACCCCTCTAGCTGCCAATGGTGTTTCCGTTGGTTCGGGAGGTTTTGCAGGTGCAGGCACCCTCCTGGGCCCGGCTCCAGTGCCTGCCACACCCATGGTCGCAGCACCTCTCCATGCACCAGAGGTGCTGAATCGACTGGAGCGGGCGCAGACCGTGTTGGAGACGTGGGCCAGCGTCCACCACCCCCAGTTGGGCATCCGAAAGCCAGTCGGGCAAAACGACGAGGACGAGACCTCCTCCGATTCGGACGTTGAACTGCCCGGTGCCGTGAGGGGTGGGCGCCGCAAGTTCAGAGGTGACCTGAGGGTGAGCCAGCGGCAGCCAGAGCAGTCTGAGAATGAGGAGGAGGAGGTGGTCGACCCCAAAGCCGAGTATCTGAAAGAAAGCCAAAAGCAGAGAAAGAAGAAGATGTTGAACAGCAAGCTAAGAGCTCTCGACATGAAAACTCGAATGCGAGATGCATTTGCCGAGCCTTCTTACATTGCCACCGAGCACTATCACACCAAAGGCTGCGCTCAAAAGCTGGCTCGTTCGCCATATTTTGAGCACACGACCATGACCATCATCTTGCTCAACTCTGTTTGGATAGGCATCGAATCAACCATCAATGAGAGCGCGTTGTTGATCAACGCTGATCCAGGCATTATTGTCGTTGAGAACATGTTGTGCATGGCCTTCAGCGTTGAAATCATTGTCCGCTTCTTTGCCTTCAAGTCCAAGCTCCGTGCGCTCCGCGACTTCTGGTTCATCTACGACTTCTTCCTTGCCTTCTTCATGGTTCTGGAGACTTGGGTATCTGGGTTCTTGTTAAAGGATTTAGTACTTACTAGAGATCCCCACTATGGTAACTTAAATCCCTAAACCTTAAACCCTAAACCTGAACAAGAGCCCAGGTATTCTTCGTGATCCTCTCTGCGACCGGCGGGGACTTGGTTTTGTGCGGGCCCCAGCCTTCGGCTTGCTGTGTCCTGTGCTGTGCCAGCCCACCGCCAAAAAGAAGTAAGGTCAGTATAGGTTTAGGGTTTAGGGTTTGGGGTTTAGGGTTTAGGGTTTAGGTATAATCACAGCCCGAAGCCCTTGTCATGTAAGGCTATTGCACCCGTTTAGCGCCTGAAAAATAGAGCCCTTCTAAACAGCCCATGCAAAAGAATGGACCCGATGCCATTGAGAGCACCCTGAGGTTCGACTCCTCGATCATGCGGATGTTGCGACTGCTCCGGCTGACCCGAGTTGCTCGGATCGCACGGATGCTCCGATTTCTGCCAGAGGTCATGATCCTAGTCCGTGCCATCGGAGCAGCGCTTCGATCCGTGATCCTCACTGTGATCTTGGGACTCATGATCGTCTACATCTTCGCGATTGCTCTTTCACAGATTGCAGTGGGCACAGATGCAGGCACCAGCTACTACAGCACCCTTCCGGCAGCCATGTTCAGCCTGATCTTTCACGGTTGCTTCAACAATGATCTGGCTTCCATGGCACGGCTATCCTTTCAGGATGACATTATCGTCGGGAGCCTCTTTGCAGTCTTCATACTCATCGCCCCGCTGACGATCATGAACCTGCTCCTGGGTGTGTTGGTTGAGGTCGTTCGAGTCGTGGCTACCGCAGAACAGGAGGGCCGTGTCGTTCGGAACTTAAAGGAGGAGCTCCACTGGGCCAAGCAATCCCTTGGCACGGAGGGTGACACGATCACTCAGGCGCGCCCCGGCCTTCCGCTGTTTCTAGGTACCATGGGTAGTTGTCTAAATTAGGGTCCCCTTTAGGGTCCTTTTCATA
>CAJNJA010007842.1:0-15833 GCA_905231915.1 Symbiodinium necroappetens
GGCAAGGCGGGCAAATCGGCAAGGCAGGTAAGACACACAAGACAGGTAGGCAAGGCAGGTAGGTAAGGCAGGCAGATAGACAGATAAGATAGGCAAGGCAGGCAAAGTAGGCAAGGCAGGCAAGGCAGGCAGACAAGGCAGGCAAGGCAGGCAAGGCAGGCAAGGCAGGCAAGGCAGGCAAGGCCGGCAAGGCCGGCAAGGGGGGGCAGGGCGGGCAAGGCGGGCAAGGCGGGCAAGGCGGGCAAGGCGGGCATGGCGGGCAAGGCCGGCAAGGCGGGCAAATCGGCAAGGCAGGTAAGACACACAAGACAGGTAGGCAAGGCAGGTAGGTAAGGCAGGCAGATAGACAGATAAGATAGGCAAGGCAGGCAAAGTAGGCAAGGCAGGCAGACAAGGCAGGGCAAGTCAGGCAAGGCAGGGCAAGTTAGGTAAGATAGGCAAGGCAGGTAAGAGAGGTAGTAAGGTAGGCAAGGCAGGCAAGGCAGACAGACAAAGTAGGTAGGCAGGGCAAGGCAGGGCAAGGCAGGGCAAGGCAGGGCAAGGCAGGGCAAGGCAGGGCAAGGTAGGGCAAGGCAGGGCAAGGCAGGACAAGGCAGGGCAAGGTAGAATAAGGCAGAGCAAGACAGGGCAAGAGAGAGATAGAGCAAGGCAGGGCAAGTTAGGGCAAGGTAGGGCAAGATAGGATAATGTAGAACAAGACAAGACAAGAAAATATAAGACAAGGCAAGACAAGATAGGACTAGAATAAGAAAATGTAGGTAAGACAGGTAAGGCAAATAAGGTAATAGGCAAAGAAGGGCAAGGTAGGCAAGGTAACAGACAAGATAATAGGCAAGACAGGTAAGGTAGGCAAGGTTACAGGCCAGACAGAAAAGGCAACAGTCAAGGCAGTAGACAAGTCAGCAGGCAAGGCAGGCAAGACAAATAAGACAGGTAAGGCAGGCAAGATAGACAAGGCAGCGGGCAAGGTAGGTAAGGCAATAGGCAAGGTAGCAGGCAAGGCAGGCAAGACAGGTAAGGCAGATAAGGCAGAGGCAGGCAAGGTAAGTAAGGTAGGCTAGGTAGTTTGGGCAGGCTAGGTAGGCGAGGCACAGGTTGAATAAACAAACTAAACAAATTAAATAAGATGATCAAGATAGGCAAGATAAACAGGATCATTAAGATAAGCAAGATAGGAAGATAGACAGATATATAGATAGGAAGACAAGATACGTCGACAGATAGACAAGCAGATAGATAGATGACAGGCAAATAAGTAGCAATAGACAAATAGATAGATAGATAGACAGATAAATAGATAGATAGCTAGCTAGATAGCTAGATAGATAGATAGAAAACTAGATAGATAGATAGATAGATAGATAAAAAATCATATGTTCGATGATCTGAATAGAAGACAAGCAACAGAAATAATTTAAATTCATTGAATATATTAATTCTATTTCATATATTAGATGAAATAGAAATTATATTCGACTTTAATAAAAGAAAAATATAAGACTAAATGATTTTATCATATTTTCAAATCTATTTAAGAAGATCGAAATTCCATTGATTGAAAAAAGAAAAATAGATTTTCTCCAATGATTTCTTTTTTTCTATAAGAGATATACGATAGGACAATTATTACCATCGGCACTAATCTTCTTAAGCGTCGGAAAACGGCAACTCAAATCTAAGGCCTATTCCGGACGTCTGCTTCCGACGCCTTTAATATGAAAGAGATAACGGACACGACCAAGAACGAATCTTATGGAAATAATTATTCTTATAATACGGAGCTCGCGACAATCGCTTCGACTGAATTGATTCTTCTTCTATATGAATGCGATACTAATTATTTTCATCCATATCAATAGAGACGATAGATCAAATAAAGAAAAGAAAAAGAAGAATCGATATTCCATATTATTGCGGAGAAAAATCGGAATATCAGATATCTGATTATTTCTATCTTTAAAGAATTTTCCTTCATATAGATATAATCATAAACCTATTTTTCTTAAACTATAATTTATAAATACGAATAATTTGAAGGCTAGCTATATCTCATAGAAAATCTTTT
This sequence comes from Symbiodinium necroappetens, assembly GCA_905231915.1. NCBI lineage: Eukaryota > Dinophyceae > Suessiales > Symbiodiniaceae > Symbiodinium > Symbiodinium necroappetens. Next base: position 2,066 of record CAJNJA010007842.1, read on the forward strand.
GATTGCTCAAGATTAGATTTACGAGGAACTTGCAAAAGATTCCCTATTATTTAGAATAATCTTTATGATCTAATCTATTTCTATAATCTAATCAATACTACAAGAGATTTCTGATCTCCATATTTATATCCGATTATATATCTCTGTTGCGCTTCTGCCACGCTTGTGCTCGGATCATCTATCCGATAAATTATCGAAATATAATCGATATATTGACGTCATTTGTCCCGTTCGAATTTATATCAAATAATATCAGAGAGAGACGATAAAATTGATTGGATATCTATATAATCTTTCGATCATCAATTCTTCACTATTGATGTCTGCCGTCTTTCGAAATAACGCGGAATCTCTCTCGTAATTCGTCTCGTCTCGGCAGCCATGCCTGTTATCTTCGCCTTATCGCCTCAAATATGGTCTTGACCCTGTGTCCCTACGATAACAAAGAATATATATTATTTGCAACCTCTGCTATCGAATATTTTATCGGTCTTGTCGTATTTTCATATGAATTCTAATTCTAATATTTCCGTCTCGTGCTTCGTATCTTTAATGATCGATAATATTCCTTCTTGCCTTCTTTCCCTTCAATCGAGATATATTCTCCGAATAGATTCCGAATTCATACTTTCAAAATCGCGATGTCCATAGGATAATGATCCATATAAGAAGACTCCCTAAGAATCTCATATATAATAGATTATATATTCTAGATATTGAGACGAATAATGAAATCAAGAATTTTTAGATCCATCTCAATCAAAATAAAAAGAAATCTTCGATCGAGACTGCCAAGATATATCCAATCTATATAGATCTCAATAATTTCTCGGCGAATATCTCTAACTACTATAAATGAGAAGATAATTTAATAAGATTAGAAATTTCTCCCGGTATAAATTGAAATCTTTATTCGATATCTGTTTTAATAAGATTAGATATAAAAAAATCGCCAATATCAAGAAAAATTACTTGAAGAAGAAGAATATAGATCAAGATATATTAACGATATTATCAATGATTAATTTATTCAAATAATCATTATCAAGCTTTATAATAATTCATAATCTAATCATATCATCTTAAGATCTACGACAAATTCTAATATAAAGATTCTATTGAGATCTTATTCAATTTTGAAATCACGACGATTTTTATATATAATAGCAATAATATTTTCGTACCGTTAAAATACACCCCCGTAGATTAAAAATTGGCTTAATTCCTATATCTCCTTCGAGATAGATTAACGCGATTCGGGCTCAATATATTATCGAACAACAGCCGATTAATCATTAAGAGAAAGGACGGGGATCAGATATCATCGGCGACATATCATTAGACAATTCTTGCAAAACAGAAAGTTATTACATCTCTGGAGTAAGAACTAAGCCGATAAAAACTCACGATTTAAATTCTTCATAGATTTTAAATATCGAAGTAAAAGAATTATTATTTCTATTATATCTTTCAGAAATCATAAAGAAAAATCCATGAAAAAAAAAATTAAAAATAATAAATTTTCATATTTACACATTTAAGAAAACTAAATTTAAAGAATAAAAAACAAATAATCCTCATATAATAACAGATGCCATCATATAAGAATAATATCATTATCACCATTTTTCGATTTAGAATTAATTCTTTATGCAAATTTCGAATTAATCAAAATAAATCTCGAAATCATTTTTCCTCTAATAATTAATTATCAATTCTTCAATATTTTTTCGATAACTATATGTAATATATAATCCAATAAAATAAAAAATATTTCGAATCATCTATCATTACCATATAATATTTCTCGAAATCAAATATATCATACAACAAACCTCTCCATACAACGATATCGAAACCAAAAAAATCAAAATCCCAAAAAATTAACCAAATAATTAAACCCGAAAGCGAAATTTCAAGAAAATTATTTTCTAATATTTTCAATTCTATCGATACCTCTTTTCTAAGAAAATAAAACATTCCCCCTATATTAAAACTATTTATTAATCTATTTCTAATCTTAATTTATAGAAATAAATTCCATTGTATTCGTACATTTTCGGATACATAAATTATTCAAAATTTTATTAGATTATATTTAGAAATTTCAATTAAAACATTATTTTCATATTATTATATTTTTTTAAAATGTATCAAATTCTCTATATATATATATATACCAACCTAATTAAATTTTCAAATATTATTTATCAATTCCCTATAAAAGAATTAATGTTATCAATATCTCCAATACTTAATAATCTCTATATATATATATACTCTCGCTTTTGTTCAATTATTCAAGAAATCAAAATCGAATACTTACCGATCATATTTCGAAACGGAGATTTTTTTGTGAACACAATCACTTACCGAGAATCTAATAAATATAATTACCACAACCATTTCATTATATCATAATTATTCTAGAATGTTCAACTTAGATCTTACTATAATACAATCGACCGCCTTAAATTAACAAAACCCTGGTTAATATTTTACAATACCTATATACTTCTTTATATATTTATTCTAAATCCAATACACAAATCAAATGCGATTAAATATTTATATACACAATCCCACGCAAATACCCCAGATTCATACACAAACCCGCCCCAACATCCCCCCCTACACACCCCAATTAAATGGATATCAATAATATCAACGACTAAAGCCTTCATATACACAAATACAAACAAGCAAGACAGATAGTCCGGGATAGACAAATCGAGACAAACAGACCAACATAAATAGACCGAAACAAAGAATTCCAAATAGACAGACCGAAGTAAATAAAAATAAATAGAACAATAAATAGATAACAGCAAAAATCAAACTTCCTAAAAATAGTATGTTTAAAAACAATTAAACACAACAAGTTATCATAACAAATATCCAAACCAAGAAATCTCATCAATATAATCAAAACATCTTAAAATCTATAATTCCAGTATTTATTTATCAAGTCTATATCTCGAAACTCTTCATATAATTTTATTCAGAGACTTACTTTAAACGTATTTTACAAAATATGTTCTTTCATTCATAAATACATATTCTTTCTTATAAGCCAATAAGAATGAGAAGAACGCCTTCTCTCTATGAATCAGTAATAGCAATATGGAACTCTAATGTATATTTCGTATTAATACCCAATATTTGTAAATCTCCACTCAGTTCTCTCTGAATACTCGTATTCATACACAATAATTACAAATCCCCTTTCACTTTCAGTTCTCAGGTAAAATCTCATACACAAGTCAAGCCTCTTAAAAACTCTTGAAAATGATGATAATCACCATAGGCATTATCATGCATACATTTTCATTGCTTGAAAGAGGTTTGCTGTAATTCAGAAAACGAACTCGACCTTCATATTCTTTGCTTATTGTGCACATCATAGTATATTTAGGGCTTCTGCCTAGAGCCTGCAATCAATGGTGTTCTGCTCATTGTCTTGGTATTCCAAATTGATCCGTGTAAACAAACAAATATATATATATATATATATAGAGAGAGAGAGAGACACACACACGCACACGTATATGTATATATTTTCATATACATGCTTGGCCCATGTTTCAAGCTTGAGATGAAGGAAAGAAACTTTGTTGTGTTACTTATCCTGACCAACAACCGAAGGGAGCCTCGTAGACATGCATCACGCCAAATATATGCCCAACCCGTGTCACTTCGCTATGTAACTCTTGAAAGATGACGACTATGATGTTGGCCATCGTTGGTGAAAGCCATGTCTGTGCTTGCCCTTGTCATGGCGGCTCAATGTAGCGCAACTCCAAGTCCTCAAGAACACATCAGGCTGCCAGAGACGGTGTTCCTTCACAGCGATCTGGGCACCGGAAATTTCCAGGCTCCAAGCTTTTCGACATTGTAGTGCCTCCCGGAGGGCCGGTGCAATGTCTCTAAGTTGACAAATGGTGCTCTGAAGTTTGTGTATGTGTGATGGAGTGCAGACAGATTCTTCGGAAGTAGGTTAAACCTGCCAGTTTCACACTCAGAAGGTCACGGTCGTCATGGTGACAACACAGTATCCCAAAGAAGAATATGTGCAACATGCAGCCATCACAAGTGTATTGATTTCCAATCTATCCCAAAAACTGAGCCTCTTCTTTTGCAGCCATCACAGAGTCCTCGTCGTCGGATCGCCTTGTTGCTGAACGATACTTCTGCGGCTGCTGTTTACAGTCTGCGGCACACCAACTTGTGGTGGCTGAGACGGCCTGAAGTCAGACACTGCCTTGTAGAGACAAACCTTCCTCGTGCACTTGCGGACATCTCTAAGACGAAGACGGCTTGAAGTAGCCGCCCAGGATGTCGTGGCCACCCACATTTATTCGTGCCTGTGCCAAGGTGGTTGGGGATAGCAGACCCGGTTTTCTTCGTGGGCAGGTCCATACGGCTAGATTCTGTCGACAATTTGTTGCTATGTGGGCAAGAAGTTGAAACTCCAAACCGCTGAGGCCACCCTACACATCAATCTGGGCCAAGAAGTGTGTAAGGCCGCAAATCCCAGCTCACGTGAACAAGGAAGACGTGCGCTGTGAACAGCCCAAAGATGAACCGTTTGTTTGTCGACGAACATGTTGGTTCGAAGTTGACTTGCCTCCCAGCTTCCAACTCCATGGTGCCATCGGACCTGACGTACAGCAAAGCCATCCAAGCAGGATCTAGGAGTGCAGGGCTTACCTTTGCCACTATGATTGCCTTGAACTCTGTCTGAGAAAGTACTTAGGCCTACGACACATACTATGTGTGAGCATCATGGAGGCAAAACTTGCTCGTTGGCTCTTCTTGTCAGGAGCACCAAGTTCTTGAGGCGCATTAGCTGGGAATCGCGGCAGAAGAGTTTGGGCAAGAAGAAACTAAACGTGTCAAATACGGCGTTGAAAAACATGGTGAGAAGCATCGTCGCGGGTTTGAGCTTCAGGTTTTCGGCATGTGACAGTGACAACTTCTCAGCACGGAGATCGCTGCACAGGTATGCCATAGCAAATGCTTTCTTGATTGTCTGACTCTGCTGCACGATGCAAGTGATTTGAGAAGCACACTCCGGGATCGTCGGAAGAGAAAGAAGCGATCTCGAGCGCAGATGGCTCCTGGCACGCAGTACTTCCCATGCGTTGGAAGTCGTCGGCTTCAAGACAAGTACTTCGATGAGCACGGCTTACATAACAGGCGAAGTCCCAGTTGATCCGCCAGGATTACCACAAACCCACTCTGTCCCAGGAAGTCACAGATTGCGGGCGAGAGCTATACACTGCATCTAACGTCACGTCAAGTATTCGATGGCATACAGGTGAATGCCAGGTCCAAGCCACATACTTGTGAAGCAGAGTAAGTAAAACCTGGAAGTCTCCATAAAGCCAGGATCCTAAACCCCAAGCCGCAACCCCTCAAGCCACAAAGCGGGTCCGAACTCAAACTCCAGACTCTGCACCCGCGTTTCTGAAACCCGTCCCAGCTAGAATCTTGCAGTCTCTGGGCCGCAACGAAAGGAGACAGGAGACATTAACACACAAAAAAGCTGCCCAGAACACAACAGGAGACAGGCGTAGTAGCATCCAGGCGATCGCTTGACGGCCTTTCGTCAAGTACCAAACCTAAATCCTACCCACCAAGCTGCAGCCAGAAAATGAGGCCTTGCATTACAGAAAGTAGTGGCTCGATACGGTATGCTTTCCGCGCGTTTCTCCGATGCTTGGGATGGCAGCACCGCCAGGCAAAAGGTGTTAGGTCAGTCTGCGCCTGGCTCCCTTACTTCAGATCACCTGGCAAAGCTCTGAAGAATAGAGCTGCCGATGAGGGACCGCCTGGCGTCGGGGCAAGTGTAACGAAAATGTGCCATACATGACCAAACATAGAAAACTGCAAAATGGCAAATGCAAGCTTGGGCGGAAGCTCATGTGGTTTGCAGATCACTGATTTCATAGACTCGTACGGCTGCGCGCACAGCAAAGCTCGACAGTCTCATGAACATCAATCCTCTTGCAAGCCGGAACAAACTTCGACGACGATCTATCAAAAGATACCTGCTCCTGGCCAAAATGCGACAAACCACATACTCCAGCCTCTTTTATCTGCCCGATGGTGGCGAGGGCTTCTTGCGTCGCATCAAGCATGCGCTTCTCCACGTGCAGGGCACAAGCCCATTCTGTCCCTCCCAGCCACTCACCTCAGTTTGAGACGTAACATTCGTGCCACGGCTGGCACCTTTCGTCTCGCTAAATTAACTCAGGTCCTCGGCTTCACACAATAACAAGCTTCCATTTGCAAGCTGCACCTGGAAAAACTGAAATTGATCTGCGAGGCACGAGCATCGCTTGTGCTCAGCGCATGGTTTTGGGCAACGTATTCAACCTTGACAGCAGCATTTTGGGTTCAATGGCTGGGGTCGGGGTGTCGTGTTTGTCAACATCTTGAAAGGAAAGCTGCTGCAATGTGATTGCATACTTCGCCACGCAGCCTAGGCCATCACGAAGCCGTTTGTGCCTTTGGGCACTAGAGACTCCGGCATAATGATGCAGAGCGGCAGTTTTTTCGCCAGCATTCGCCTGCTGCGGACGTGACTTGGACAAGATTGTTCTGACAATCCGGGCCTTTAGTTACGTCTCACACCCGAAACTCCAAACCCTAAATCGACCATCTTCGAAACTGTGTCAGAACTTGGCCTTGAACTCATCGCAAAGCTTCTTTGTTACATCAACCTCAGCAAGCATGTGGGGTTCATCTAAATGGCTGTGCTTGGAGGTGGCCGTTATTCGGTGTCCATCGGGGCCCCGCCTCATGCACAAAAGAAACTGGATACGTAACTTGATCGCCAAGTAAAAGTATGAAATGTGATGATGCCTCAACCACTAGCGCGGACGCATTCCAATACATTTTTGCAGAGAAAACGCAAGAAACTGTCGAGGTTCTACTAATTATTCAGGGTTGAGCTTCGGGGTTCAGAAAGAAGCAAATCCCTGTCGAAACAATCTTTCACACTAAGCAAGCTAACTAGAACCTTAACGCACCCATTGTCTGCTACACAATGCGAATGGGTCTCGCATGGCCAAAGCGAAAGTTGTCAACAACGTGCAGGCGAAAGAGAAACATGACCGGGAAACTCGAAAGGCCCTGATTTAAAGTTTAGGGTGGCCTCCCATTAGCGGAAGCGTGCTTGCAACAATTGCTGCTTTGTGAGTTGTCCCGAATCTAGCGTTGAGAGTCTGGTCCAATCACGCTTTCCGCTTACCTCTAGAAACTCGAACGAAAATGCGAAAGCCACAGACTTAGGGTTAAACAGTGGGAGCATGTTGTAAAGCTTGATCTGGGACATGGTTGCTGCATTGGATCAGCCAGGCATATGTACTTTGCTAGCGCCAGGCTATCGTGGATCCAGCGCCAAGGTGGGGTATAACGTGCCCAACATGGGGCCCCGCCTCATAGCGAGGAGAAAAAAGCGGTCTCTAAGAATAATAATGGCCACCTCTACTTGAACTCTTTAACCGCCCTTTTTGGTCAAAGCCCAGTGTGGGTTGTGCCAGAGAACCTCCCGTCGCAACTAATATTCCAAAAGGAACCCTGATGCCCTTAGTTAGAGCAGCGCTACGGAAGCTTAGGAACTACTTATGCCGCAAGCTCAACCGAAAACAAGATGCACAAACTTAGAGCAACGTCCGGTCTGCTCAGCAAGGTCGCATGGTGCAACAGAGAAGTAGTTCCCTGCACCCGGCAGCAACTCTAATCAAGTCGAACGGATTTTGTTTAACATTTCGGAGTTAACTTCGAACCCGGCAAGCCAAACATTTGCAGGCGACCGGTCTACGAAACATGCAGGTTCTTGTTGAGGCCCTGGCCAGATGCTTGATCTCGTCCTGTGAGTCGCCACGTAACGTTTGGCGGGTCGTTTCAAACTGTGGTCCGTTCTGTTTGGGGTCGTTGCTATACTCCCTAGTATATGCTGAGCGCAACCTCTAACATCACGCAACGAAACAGGTGGGTAGACAAATGGATAATGAGGACGGGTCCTTGGCGTAAACATGATCGTGGCAAAACGACAAAATCTCACACTGTCGTGTTAAGGTGCAGGATTTGGTGCACACAGAGGAAGTTTAGCATCTGGACTCACATGAACATCACGCAACTCAACCTGGATGCCAGCTGAACCCAAAATCCCAGCTGACTTACACATCAAAGCAAAGAACCACCTTCTTTGTGGTGATCGCGCGGTCAGAGGCCACGAAGAGGAAGCAGGGCCAAGGGGTTGGGACCTCCGAGACCCAAATTAGCGCATAGGGTTGCTTGTGGAGTGGGCTCTGATCGTCACAAGACCTGCGGCTGGACATGTCGGGTAGGTGCTAACCCTACACCTCACACGACTTAAACCCTTCCAATCTTAAACCCTGATGCCCGCAATCTGAAACCCCAAACCAACCCGAAGCAGAACGATTGCGGGCTTTACTCGGTTTATGGTTCGGGGACAACCCCGATCAAGGGTACGAGAGTCCAATTGGGGTCGACATCAACGCCTCTTGTCTTTAGGGTTCCATTATTTGGTGCCAATCTCCTCATGCAGGAATAAGATAATGTGTCGTAACTGCACATGCAGGGCTGTGGCGAGCCCCGTGCTTGGAGGGCTTGTCAATTCAAAAGAAGATGTCAACATAGCTGCGTGCTGCCGAGCACAGGGAGCATGTTGCAGTCCAAGATATGCGGGCTTGAGGCAAGTGAGCAGGATTGAAAAACGGGCGAATTGAGACAACAAGTGACAACAAGAACAGTGTTCGCGAGGTCGGAGCCAAGATGTTCTATGCAGGCCATTTGCAGATGTGAACCACATCAGCTCCTTCAACTGTGCATCTTGCTGCCCACACCCACCTCTCCGATGATGTCCCATTCCTAGCTAGGAAGATGGGAGCGTAGGTGTGTGGCGCCACGTCACTTGCATGTTGCACGTGTGGTGGCGTATGTTGTGCCGTGTCCGTTTTTCGCTTTACACAGTAGATTGGCATGAAGCCAGAACAGGGCTGCTCTGGTCCTTTAGCAAGACTTTGCAGCAAGCTAGTCGAATCCAAGGCTCTCCGGCATCCACCAGGTGCTTTGTTGTGAACTTCTCCCAAAGCCAAGCATCGATAAGGCCTTTTCCCATGGCTTCACGCGCACCGTCGAGAGTTCCGACCTGGCAGCTCCGTTCAAGATACCGGGTTCTTGATTCCAGACTTGATTTGCACTGCTACCTGAACAATTGCTTACTACATACTCCTGTTCTGGCCGTACGCCGGCTCTGAAGCAGAACCCAAGACAGTCGGAATAGTTCGTCAACCACTGATTACAACATGGCTTTGGGTCCGAATCTGGCGCGTGGAACGGACGGCAACATTCTGTTGTGCACTGCAACAGCTCAGCAGTGGCGTTGCAATGGTATTTTCCCTGCAAGCCTCTTCAAATCCTTAGTATACGGGAGACTGTTACAGAAAAGGGTTCCCTCTGTAGCTCCTCACACTGTCAGGCTACTGGAAGAGACAGCTCGGACAGGCGTCAGGGACAGTAAACCCATAAACCGCGAAGCATTAACTCCCATAAGTTCCGTGATCCCTAGTTCCCTAAATCCGAGATCCGACAACTAAACCCATTGGACAACATTGTAAAGCCGAGGTCCAAGCGGTTTTGAGTGGGGCGTCTGTGGCCGGAGACCAGCCTCTAACAATGCGGGGGGCCTGCAGCTTCCCTCTTGGGTTTGAGTTTTCTGATGGGCTAATCGGAAATTTTGGTTAGGGTTTTGCCTTGGTGATGCATGTGTTGGGATCCTTGAAATGGTGGATCCTACTCTTCATGGTCTATATATACCGCTGTTCTTTGGAACTGTTGGATTTTTCAAAATTCGTTCTTGGAAGATGCCAAACAGTGGCTGCTCCCCATGGTTGATTTGCAATGCACGATTTCGGAGGTTGAGGTTTGCTCATGATCATTTGAGATACAAGATTCGCGGAAGTCGGACGCAAAATATAACGATTCCGTCATTTTACACGGCAAGGATGAGCACGTAATGGCCACTTACTCATCGGCTTCTTTTCCAACACTGCCATACCGAAGATTCCCGTGATGCCCTCCTGGAATGATGCGCCACAGAACAGTAGAATCAACTGCCGAGGACTTTCACAAGCCCGGCTCCGCTTTCCACGCGCAATCGCATGTCTTACTCCTATGCCTATATATACCAATCTCAACTTCCTGTGGCCCAGAACCTCGAGGTGTAGGCCCAATTGTGAACCCTAAAACCAAAAACCTAAACCCTGAAGCACGTTGAGCACTGCCCATAAAATCACTACATCCTGAATCCTTCCAACTCGGTGAAGGCTCTGCGCAGAGACCGTTCTCAACAGCCGCAAGGCTCACAGCCAAATCCAAACCAGAAATCCGAAACCTTCAGCAAAACATGGGCCGGTCCCCAAATTCCCCAAGCCTTGCTGGTGAGCAAAGACATGTGCCATAAGATGGGAGCCACTGAGCATGCGGGACACTCCGAAGATCTTGCCCTGCAGGAGAGTTGGGCTTGGGTTCAGGGCTTAAATCCTTTTTTGAAATTCCATTTACTGTCCGGTTCTTGCTTGCGGGGACCCGAAAGGCCTATGAAGATCTAAGGATCTTTTTAGGCAAAGCTGCAGTCGTGTGCGGATCTGGAGAAGGTATTGACCGCCCACAGCTGCCGAACTGCATCCTGAACCCGAAATCCATGAACCATGAACTTCAGAGCAAAGACGAACATGTGTGGCGGGAGCCTGGAGGGATGCGCGCTATGCGTGCGACACTAGCCGTCACTAGCCCTGCGCTCGAGTCTTACCAGGAGTGGGGTTGCAGTTAACAGGGCCGCGAGCGGGGATCCTCGCGTTTTTGACTTGCAATCCGGCGACTTGGTCGATCTTGTCGTTCGCGCTATTAGTCGGGATGCTCTGGCTACTACTTTGAAGGCCGTTTGGCTTTATGAGGAGCGCAGATGTGTGGTCCTTCTTTGCCGGGAACGACTCTGAAATTGTATACGATGAAATACAGTGGGGCACTTGGAAAGACACATTTTCTGCAACTGCTCACGGTCACAACTATTGTTCACAGAAACCGTCCCACGAGCTTCCCTCACAAATGCATCAATCAAGTGATTGGGTGCGGGAATCGGTGGATTGTCCATCGGCTGCTTGGTCAACACCTGCCTCGCCGTCTTGGATAACCTCTGTGCCTGTGAGGCTTTGCGATTGCACTTTGCTACAACGGTGGAAGGCGAGTTTACGGATCGCCAGCAAAGCGCATGCAGCTGCGCCGGATGCAGCCACAGCACAGCAGCCTGGTTGGTGCAGGTTTGTCTCGCCTTGGGTCTTCTCTTAGTTGCTGGTTCAGGGTGTACTTCGAGGGGTTCTGGGGTTGTCGTTCTGCAAACCCGTGCTGCGGCTTTCTCGGCATTCGCAAAGCACTTCGGATGCGCGGCTGAACCTCGCTGCTAAGCAATCCTAAGCAACTGCTGACTGAATTTGCTGCCAAGACTGGCTTCTGCTGGAATCGCATGGAACTGGACCTTGCCTCCAATGGGCCTCGAAAAGGCTGCGTTGGTCGATTGTGCTTCACCCGGCGCGCACGCCAGATCTTGGTTTGATGCCCTGGCCCAGTGCCAGGGAAGTGCCCCCACACCGGCCTCTTTGGCCGGAGTCGGAGGAGCTGGCACTCAAGTTGGATGAACAAGAGCTCGCCGCTTTTGATGACCGCTCACTCGGAAGCGAAGACAGAGCTATTGCCTTGACGGCTCAGGCACCTACGGCCTCCGGCCCTGCAAAGCTGGGTAAATGCTTTCATAAATCCTGCCCATGTGGCTGCCGTGCGGTGATGCACGGTGAATCCATTGCATGAGCTTGGTCTCTTCCAGAATCGCACCCTTCCACAGTTACAAGATGGCTGGGTCCCTGAGGGTCCTTGCCCTGTCTATCTCCGGGCCATTTACGGCAGGCCAGTTCATCGAGGATCGAGGATGACAAAGCTTTGGGCATGAGAATCCTGGCCGGGCCAGGATGCACGGTTACAGTGAGCGGAAAAGAGCTCGCGATCGACTTTTCCTCGACCGGGTTCTGCGAAAGCGGGCTTTGTCCTGACAATGACTCTGCCCAGTTTTCTGCCGCGCGGCAATCCTTGCATGCCCTGCGCACAATCAGCAACCACTTGAACAGGTCGAGCGTCGGCTTCTCAGCGAAGAGCCACTGCCGTGCCTCCTCGACTTTGGCACATCCCGTGGAGGCTCCCCTGGCTCACGTGGGGTACTTGCGTTGGCTCATGCCTTAAACCTGCTATCCGCAGGGAAGTACCGGGACCCGTACAAGCAGGCCACGTCTATCCTGACAGCACTGATTCCTCTGCCCTTCGGGCTTGTTGGTAAGGGTGGCCTCTCTGTTGGGCAAGGAAAAGCTGCGCCGAGTCTTGGTCTCAAAAGGTGTGCCAAACGATGCTGTGGTTTGTGCGGAGTCTTTTTCGGCATCGCAGATCGTCGGACGGGGCCGAACATGCGGACGGTGTTGAGCTCACGCAGGAGATCGCAGGAGTTTCTGTTCACCCCGCAGGTTCCGATGCCGAAAGTCCTGGACCTTGAGGAGCACTGACAGCTCGACTGGAAGGACACGATACACGGCCTCCTTCATCCTGAAGCTTTCTGCATTTCTGTGTCAGTCCGATCTGGAAGAGCACACAGCCTGCAGATGCTCCTGGCTTGAGTTGGTCTTTTGATGCACGTCAGACGCATTTATCCGTACCCGGTGTGTGATTCATCCGGGCGATGGGATGCTGCGAATCAGATCAGCTTCCAGCACAGTGGCAGTGCGTGTAAACTTGATTAGACGAATTTCGAGTCCGGCTTTGCACAGCCTCGGTCTTGATCTCTCTGACTTTGGGATTGGTTTTCTGTTTACGGTTTGATCATTGGGCTGTCTACTTCTGATTTCCTGAAAGCTCGCACAAGCCTCGGCCGGTTTGTACAGGGAAGATCAGCAGGCTCCAATGCTGTGCTGGCGCGGCCGGTTTCATCTCACCCCGACCATGGATGGGCATCGCTGCGGGCCGCGCTGCTCTCTGTCGCGTGCGTACTCCATAGCAAGTGCGGGCTATGTGTGCGACACTGCCGGCCTTGAGGTCACCGGGCTTCTGGATTGCGCTGCCTTCGCTTCTTCTTGTCTCATCGGTTCGACATCGTATTTGTGAAGGCTTCCTTAAATAAGGGCGGAAACAAATGTTCAAGCATCTGCAGTTCTTTCCGTGTTTCAAACACACATTCAAGCTGGCTTGGGCTCGGCATGGCTTCCTGACCGGACTTATGTTTGCAGCCTCTAACTTCTACTAAAAGCCGACACAGGGATGTTGCTAGAACAGAGCGTTTGTCCAGCAGGTCAGATAAAAGGCTTGCTCGTCCCAGGGCCCCAGATGTTTCCCGTAGGAATAAGCTGCCGCTCAAACCCAACCCTTTCTCCAAGAACTATCTTAGGTCACCACATGGCTTATCTCAACCCTGCACCCTAAATAGAAGTCAGCTGCTAAGCGCACACGGCTCGCCTGCCTCGCTTCACGTGAATCCCCCATCGCCTCAGCTGTCCGACGCACCGATAGTCATTGGCTATTTTGTCTTATGAATACTGACACCATTTTTTCCTCAGTTTTCTCCTATCATATTAGTAGTAGTCTTGGTCGTGGTCGTGGTGGCAGTGGTAGTGGTGGTAGTAGTTAGTCGTCGTCGTCGTAG
>CAJNJA010007842.1:15895-25957 GCA_905231915.1 Symbiodinium necroappetens
GTCGTAGTCGTAGTCGTAGTAGAAGTAGAAGTAGAAGTAGAAGTAGTAGTAGTAGTAGTAGTAGTAGTAGTAGAACATGATGATGATGATAGGAATGGAATAAGAGTAGAATAGTAGTAGGGTTGTAGTAGAATAGTAGTACAATCGTACATAATAGTATACTACCAAGTAGTAGAATGGTAGTTGAATAGTAAAGAAGAAAAATAAAACAATTCTCGAATGATAATAGAAGTAGTAGTGGTAGTAGCAGTAGCAGTAGCAGTAGCAGTAGCAGTAGCAGTAGTAGTAGTAGTAGTAGTAGTAGTAGTAGAAGTAATAGACGTAGTAGTAGTAGTAGTAGTAGTAGTAGTAGTAGTAGTGGTAGTAGTAGAGGTAGTAGGAGTAATAGTAGTGGTGGTGGTGTGGTGGTGGTGGTAGTAGTAGTAGTGGTGGCAGTAGTAGTAGCAGCAGTAGTCGTCGTCGTCGTGTCGTAGTCGTAGCCGTAGCCGTAGCCGTAGCCGTAGCCGTAGCCGTAGTCGTAGTCGTAGTCGTCGTCGTAGTAGTAGTAGTAGTAGTAGGAGTAATTGTAGTAGTTGTTGTTGTGGTAGTGGTAGTAGTAGTGGTAGTAGGAGTAATAGTAGTGGTGGTGGTAGTAGTAGTAGTAGCAGTAGCAGTAGCAGTAGTAGTAGTAGTAGTAGTAGTTGTTAGTAGTTGTTGTTAGTAGTAAGTAGTAGTAGTAGTAGTAGTAGCAGGAGGAGGAGGAGGAGGAGTAGTAGTAGTAGTAGCAGTAGGTAGCAGTAGCAGCAGCAGCAGCAGTAATAATGGTAGTCGTGGTAGTTGTCGTAGCAGCCATAGTCGTAGTAGCAAGAGCAGTAGTAGTCCCTGCAATAATAGTATTAGCAGTAGAAGTAGAAGAAGAATAAGTAGTCGTCGTCGTCGTCGTAATCGTAGTTGTCGTAGTAGTAGTCGTGGTGGTGGTCTTCTGTGGTAGTAGCAGAAGCAGCAGCAGTTGGAGGAGCCATAGCAACAACATTTGGAATGCTGCCTGACATGCTTATATTCTAGCACAGAAACAAAGACAAGCTACAGTTCTGAGTATTCGACGTCGACTGCCGCCTCAACCTATGAACATGCGCAAGGTGATTTGAACCTAAGCCTAGACCGAAACCCTCTGCCTGAGGAATTTCTCCTTAAAGAGCCAAGAACCGTCATTTGGGTTTCGCACTGCACAAAACTCTGAGGTGACCGAATGACCCCAGCTCAGGCGCCAACAATGGTGAGCTCACGTACGTGCCAATTACCTGGTACCCAGACACTCCCATAGCCCGTAGCTATACAGTGAAAAGACCCGGAGTTGCCCAGTCGTCCGAAACCTTGTTGCATTGATGCATCAGCGATGTTCGAGTGTCTGGGTCCTTTCGTGTGCGGGTCACTACTTGTGGGTTGTTCATGAGGGCTCCGTATCTTGATATTGAGTGCTGTTGAAGTAGTGAACCTACCAAATTCGATCACCTTCCAATCGCACAACAAATCCAAGATTTTAGTTACACCTGCAACATACTGTCTAGGTTTTCAACAATCAACAACCCCAAGCGTGCCTTCGTCGCGGAACCATCCACGATTCGGGCTACAGCACCCTCTGAGAGCATGACGGCCACGTCCACCTCTGTCGTCTGTCCCTTGAGCTTGTAAGGATTCCGCTATGGGCTCGAGCTGATGGATGCACGAAGGCATGACAGGGCTCTTGCAGGTTCCCAGAGAATCATGAAAATGCTTGGGGACTGCTGTATACTAGGCAGGCAGGCAACATAGTTCCATTCTGCTCAATTCCTGCGGTTGATCTAAAGCCTGCCAAACTCTAAACCCCCATGCCCTAAACCAAATCTATCTATCCGCGCATGCCAACACATCGCACACTGCCAGCCAGGCCCTGCAGAAACCTTGAAACCGGGAACCGACTGAAACCCTATAAACGCTGAAATCCCCAAGCCCTGCTTCAAAAACCCTACAAGCTCTGCAACAGAAAACCTCAGAACTCTGAACCCAGCCTTACAACAAGGACCTCTAAACAATTAGGGCTCGGACCTCGTCGGAATCGAGCTTCTGGCCCATAGCGCCGGTGCCCTGTGGTGTCATGTTCCACCTGGGCTGCTTCATTTCTTTGGTGATATCATACTCCCGCTCCACGAAAGAAACAGCCGCCATCGCATTTGTGAAAGGCGGCATGATTCCAAAGGGCCTTCACTTGGGAGGAAACCTGCAACAAACAATCCACCGTGTATCGCGGACTCATTTCTTCTTCTGCCCGGATGGTCAGCAGATATCAAGCGAGAACTTGCAGACTTTCACGCAGCACAGAGCTTACAAACGAAATCAAACCTACCCTAAACCCTCACAGCCCTGTATCCCGAAGCCGCAATGGCTGTTGTCGCTTTTTTCCGATGCGGGAGGCAGATCGTGAGGGGCTTCGCAACCTTGTTAGTCCGATAAGATGTGAATCCGCCGTTGAATACTTTTTGAGTCTGCGGTGTCCTCTTTGACTCAACACTCCCGTGACACCAAAAGCAACACCGCCGTAGGATTGCACCGGCGGTTGAATCCAATGTTCGCTACTCTTCTGGCTGCGCGCTTCCGCAACGGAGGGAGTGCCTGTAGCCCTGGCAGACTTACCAGGCACTGTGAAGACCTGCTATAGATCTTGCAGACTCCGAAATCCAGTTGAAAAAAATCCGAAATCCAATGAGAAGCCTCTGTCCGCGAACAGTAGCTGGGTCCAGAACTGCATATCCACCCCCTTCGCCTCGTAAAGGCCACGCTCCTAGAAGGCTGGTCTTGCACATTTCAGTTCAGGTTTGGGCCACGCATCTACCGGCAGATGACGTACGTCGGCTACTGAACAATAGTTCACCTCCTTCCTCCTTCCCGAGCTCCTTAATTTTTGGACAGCCGCGAACGCCAGAAGCGGATTATTGACAAATTGAAGAATCCAAAGACCAAACACCCTGAATCATCTCAATCGTGTGCAAGGCTCGGCCCTGTTTGGGCCTGGTGGCTCTCGTTTTTGATCTCGCTTTCTACCCAGGGAGCCTTCTGGGTCTATGTTTGAAATCCAGAAAAGCTGTCGGGACTTAGGGCTTTGGGTTTGGGATTCTGCCGAGAGCTTTGAGGCCCGGGTATCCCCGGAGCGCTTGAGCAATAGGTCCGGCAAACACGGTATGCAGTTGAGGAGCAAAGCAATCGAGAGCCCACACGAGAAGTCCTTCGCGAGGTGGAACGGGGCATTGAAATGCTCCGGTACGCCGGCCTCGTGAGAGTGACGAACGACAAGGTGGTGTATGCAAACATGATCACAGAAGCTTGTTTCCTTCATGCGTTGATCGCACTCCCACAAGACAGCACCAGGTCGGCATCAGTCTGCATGACTGGCATTTTTAAACCCCGGTCTCTACGAAAGTTGTATACGCTGTGTATGCATTTGTGGCTTGTATTCCGCAGCAAAGAAAACCTGTAAAGCATCCGATTTCCTTCCTCGCAGCCTTTCACAGCCGAGGGCGTGGCCACGCGCAGAGTGCTCAAAGAGCGTGAGGCAGCTTTCCAAGCAGTCCGCTGCAGTCGCAGGGGTGTAAGAATTGCCATGGCGAGCCACTCCCAACACGCAAACAACCGACACAGCAAGAAGATGAATTAGTGAGTAAGGGAAGTGACTTTACAAGTGTTCTAGTCGTCAGACACAGAACAGGTGAGAATGGCAGCATCCGTACAGTCTTTGCAACCACACATCTTTTCACCACTAAGCAATAACTGCATAGTCGCCAATTATCAGTGCTAAGGTCGTCTGGATTTCTTGTATCATTGTATCACCTACCTACTTCTATGTGGTCTGGTGTAACTCCACCAAAAGTAGTTGCTGCAGTGTACAGTATACAAAGTACAGACTGTGCTACAGCATATTGTTTAGGCTTCCTACATGATGTGTGCGTGTTTGCACATGGCTCTTTGATTTCTGTATGCATATAGCATGCATGTAAGCCCAGGAACTCGTTCCTGTGATCCTTTTCTGTCAGTTTCTATGCACTATAGACTAGAAGGAGTCGTCTTTGCACAACATGTTTCCCTTTCTCATCAAGGGCCCTGTCAATGGGCATGGATTTTTTTCTTATGCCGTGGGCTTCTCCCCTTACGCTCCCGGCTTTTTCTTTTGCTCAAGGTTTCTGCGCTTATGCGAACCGGGCTCTTGCGTATGCGAACCTGGCTTATCCTCTCATGCGCACCTGGCTTTTCCTTAGGCTCTCCCTCCTTCCCCCTCCATACCTGGCTTTTCCTCATGCTCCGTTGTTGCACTCTGCACCACACCTGCACCCCGTCCCATTTCCGGAATTGGCTTTTCCTTATTAGAAAACTCGAAGGAATCCAACGGTCTTTTGTTTCTCACACAGACTGAGCCTCAGCACAGCATATTCCGATCAGTCTTGACTTGCAAAGCTCACCACATTGTGGATGAACATACATCATGATATACAGCAAATAGGGGTCCAGGATTGAACCAAAATCCAACGATTCACTACCGTCCTACTTGGCCAGTGTCACCACGTACGACAGGCTGTCAGGAAGGGCTAGCGACAGGACAGCAACAAGTGTATGACCAAAAACTTAAGCCCATCTGACAAAAGTCCGTAAAGCAAACCTTCTATATCCGAAATTTTTAGGGTTCCTGCCTTTCTACCGGGACGTTGCTTTTTTTTCCTCCTCTTGACGTGCCACATCGAAGGCAGTAGATGGCCGGTTACAAGGCCCTTCCTGCAACCGTAACGGAAAATCGATGCCGAAAGCGAACGTTCTAAACCGACTTTCACGCACGGATTTGCCTTTGGGAACGTATTTTTTAATGAAGGCTAGTTTCGTTATGCTTTGTTCCCCAGTCTGATCTTTTCGAAAACATAGGCATGATGACTAGTCTTTTCTGTAGCTTATAGAGTTGATTAATGTCCAGGCCGGCAGCTGTCGGGGCAGCTGCACAAATAAACATGCCAGTTTCGTTCTGCGAACACGAGCATCGCACGAGTGACATCATGCTGCTGATAGAACGGTCGAAAAAATGGCGACGGTTTTGTTCCTCAGGATGCACTTCAAACATCTATTTAAGCGTTGCAAAGAAAAAAGTCAGGTGCGCATGCAGGCCAGCATAAAAAAAACGCGGTCCAGCACACAAAAAGGCCAGCTTAGGATAAACACCGAAACCGATAGCATAGATGGAGACGCCTCGGGCATAAGAGGGGAACCCATGAAAATAAGCAAACAACCGTGTCGGCGCCGGGATGGAGGCATGGAGGTCGATGGAGACATGGAGGTGGCTAGCATAAATATCAAAACCTTGAGCATCAAAATTTAAACCTAGCCCGCTGCCAATGCCGCAGCAACACGTTGACCGAACGTCGTGCGATCCCGCCGGGCCAGATGGTTGGAAGGGGGCAGGGGGGCTGGCTATTGATGTTAAACTTTAAGACGTCCACACTGTATGCAGCACTTCCTTACCAAGAGTCTGCGTGGCTTCACTCGTACAATCAGAAGGGAAGCCCTACTAGTCTCGATTTAAAACCAGATGCTGGAAGCATCCCCTTCGCTGACAGCAAGGCGGTCCTGGTCTGGAGAAGCCGGCTGCGCCACAAACAGCTCCTAGTGTCAACCCACTTTGAACTAACCAGCTTCTTGAAGGACTAGGCACTATCCTGTTTGAATGTAGAGAAGCTACAAGACCGGTCTGGCGGAATACCTCCACTCAGCTCGACTCTCCGATTTCCAGTCTTAGGATCTCTGTCATCCTGAACTGAACTCTAGAGCAGCGGGAACTACAATCCCCCAATCCCATCACCCTGTACAGCTGCTGCTGTTCGGCGACCTGACCACGCTGACACATTCCCGAACCCCTCAGATCCCCGGTCCTCGTGGCCTTTCGCAACGTCCTGTCTTCCGAAGTGCTCACACTTGAGCTGTGGTGACTAGACGGCTTCACGGACATGGGATGGCCCTCTGTGCTATGAACATGTTGCATTTCCGCCGTGGACATGTTGCATGATATCCGCGAAGCATCCTGCTGGGACATGGCTGTTCCAAAAGCATCGGAACTGCCAAAAATGGGCAAAAGCGGTAGAACCAAGAATCCCAAATAGCTGCAACTAGCTATCCCACATGCTACACCGTAAGCCCGATTATGCGCCTCTTTGGGGCGCCGGTCTTTCTCCAAGCACTTCTCGACGTAGCGGATGAAGCCTACGCGGTTGGAGCCAAGTTTCCGATCTTATATCCGAAACTTCATAACTTTATAAACTAATCGAAAGATGGCCTGCGGATACTGCTTAGACCGACTCTGC
Source organism: Symbiodinium necroappetens (assembly GCA_905231915.1). Taxonomy (NCBI): domain Eukaryota; class Dinophyceae; order Suessiales; family Symbiodiniaceae; genus Symbiodinium; species Symbiodinium necroappetens. Next base: position 22,243 of record CAJNJA010007842.1, read on the forward strand.
GAATTCTGTGTATTTCAGTCGGTTGCCTCGCCTGAATCCGGTCGCGAATCCTGTTTCTGGTGGGGGCATATGCTGCCACAAAATTCTGATGACGCTTCGTGATCTGCTGTCTTCCTTCCTAAAGTGTTTACTCACCGCTCCGCACTACGAAACTCAGTTGAATCCTAGGACCTCCGAGGATCGTTTCAGCAGCAATCTGAAGAACCAGAACTGCTGGCAAAATAAAGACTCGACACCTTCGTCACCGATGTATGAACTATATGTAGCTGCTAGAGCTAAGAGCATAGTGCTACGTAGGCACGCAAGAGGGGCCTCATGAAGTAGGGAGCAACCGCACCAAAGGTTAAGTGAAGTGGGGCGCCGTGAGGCCCACACCCTAAACTTAAATCTTACGAAACAGAGCTTCAAGCTTCCAGAGCCCTGTGTTGGACACCATAGCCCAAGCCTAAAACCCCCAAGCCCAAACCCCCCGAAGCCCTCACCGCCCTGAAGCCCTGAACCGCATACAAATAACTGAATGTACAACCAACACCCAACAAATCTGAGCCGCCTAAGCCCTCACACCCGAACCCCCTAACCCCTGAGCTCCTGTCACAACGAAGCCTCTGTTGGGCTTCGAGTGCCAGATGGGCTTTGCATTCAGCACTGCCTTGAAGAGCTGCGAGCGGATTCCTCCCAGAAACGCCGCGGCAGCTGGATTGTAATTGGGAGCTGGATTCAGAACTCCGTGGTTCTGAGCCGCCGAAACAACAGGACCTATGTTGAAAACCCTAGTCAGAATTTTGGCTTTCTTGATTAAGTTCCTACAGGTACGGTACTGAGAAGGTTCTATTATACAGTCTCAGGTCTGCCATGTGGCTCCAGGCGGGCCCAATTTTCTGGTCTTGCAGAACAGGACTATAGACCAATGCGACAAACATTAGCAGGGCGTACATAGGTGGATCATCGCCTTCAAAGCAGTCAGGCGAGCCGTTTTGGGATAGCCCAAAACCATTTTGTGCTACGGATTGCACGAATCACGATGGCCGTGACCCCAGTGCGACTGACTCCTGTGCTGCCACCTTGTAGATCGTAGACTAGACTGTAGACCGCGGTGGTATGACGGGCCAAGGATGCGTACAGCTGTGGGGATGGCAAACCCAAGCATGTCTTGCACGACAGTTGGCATCACACTCATGGTCCAAGCCACGTCTTGAAGGAGAAGCATTGCGCTACACTGCTACACATGCAGAAGAGATTGCAGTAATGACACTCACCCCTTACAGCAAAACTTGTATGGAGACATTCCGGCCACCAGAAATGGGCCGCCTCTGCGTTCTTATATTCCCACGAACTCTGCAGATCCTCACTGCAGCTGTTGCAAGGCGGAGATTTAGAGTGGCGACCTTGCATCCTAAACGCCCGGGAAGCACCACTGCAACTCGACGAACATATAAATCCGAACAAAAGGTATTCCCCAAAACCCCAAACCACCCAACCGCACACTCTCACAAACCCCAAACAACCGTAACCAACCCCCGTCTTTGATGACCATCACAGTAGGCCCGCAACCACAGACTACAACCCGAAATCCCCAAAGCAGTAAGCTACCGTTCGGGAGCATCTCTGCGTCACATTCAGAAAACTTGTTGCAACATCATACAACCCTTGTCAAGGAGAAACCTTTCGCCGAATCTCAGTGACGCCCTATAAAAACCCCTGTACTCAGGGGCCCCTGCGTTGTCGGAGCTCGGCCACCCTCTGGGACTCCACACCGGCCTTGGGGCCCTTGCGCGTGGCAGCCTCCGAAGGACCGAAGGATAAGGGCCTTCTTTGGTTGTTCGTAAGGCATTGTAAGGGCTCCACCCTGCAAAGGCCGGATGTTTGGAGTTGCAGGTTTAACTGCTGGTGGGCGGGGCTTCTCGGGTTCTCCAACAAACGCAATTACAGGTCCTGGGTCTGTGGAAACGATCCAGCCTGTTTCGACCAAGACGATGCGACTGCACGGGCTGTGGGATCTGGGTTGTACAGGCTACGCATGTTCATTGTTCCAGTGCCAACTGCGTTGGGCAAATGCACACAGTTGCATCGTGACAACACATATTTTCACACCATCCTCGTTCTCGTTGCCTAGGATGTAAGATCATCTGGAAGCCCACCCCTGATTCGCCATTCACCTGAAGTGACGGATTTCAGCACTGCTGGCAATTTTCACCACTGGCCAGCTATGCCTAAACTAATTCGATAGTTGCAACGCTATCAGTACAAGCAGCGGTAAAGTACTGGTACTATCAACCATCAGTGCTTCGGAATGGTTATGTTGATGCTCGTCGTAATCACCATCACCATCTTCCTAGGTGTCACTGTCAGAATCTCAGCCCAATCATGCTCCGTCCGCGCCTCCGATACGACTTTCACTGTGCTGCGCCCTAGGATAAACGTTACAGCTCCGATTCATGACCGAGACTGCAGGATTCTGGGTCGCCGGATCGAAGGGCCCTAAACCCTACACCCAGAACCCGAATGGGGGACCGTAAGCCGCAAACCCCAGACTCGCAGAGCGAAGCTCGAAAGGTCGAGGACCCTTCAGTCCAAAAAGACCCTCAAACCGATCACCGAGACAAAGCTCTGCACAGACTGGAGCTTGGAAGCTCATAGATCGTACTCGCAATGGTGGGGATTTCGCTCACATTTCTTGGATCGCGAGCTTGCAGCTGATACCTTGATACACCTTGCATCTCGGCTTGCAAGAAGCTTTTTCCTAAAGCAAAGAGCCTCCAGCGTGCTTAGCTGGGTGGCGTCCGTCATCGTCTCCACTCGCGCCATCCTCATACATGCATCTGGCGGAGTTGTCTAAAGACGATGTCGGCTTCGGACAGCCATCGAAGGAGCCTGGAGGTTTTCGGGCTCAGGGCTGCTCCTCGTTTATGGTAATTGACAGTGATTGGTATGCCGCTCTATCGAGCAAAGAAGGCACGGCTCTAAACTGCCAAAACCTTCCATCACGAAACGCCAGTTCTACACGAGAACCTGAATCGCGCTTCCTGATCCCGACTCCCCAATCCCTGAAGCCCTCGGCCACAGTGGCACAGGTTGCTGAGAGGCCAGGCAGTGCGGTACAGGCGGCATCGGCCAGTCCCGGAGCCTCGTGTTTGCTACTCCATATTCTGATGTACTCTATTGCCTATTGCACTACACTGTTGCATGATATTGTGCAGTATTGTGCATGTCTTCTTACACCAGAGCATATTGCAGAGCATTTTGCGCCACGAACTGTGCCGTACATTGTGTACTATATGACGCTTTGATCCTGCATTGCCTTATGTCCTACTGGTACCACCTGGTTGCGCTTCGGATTCTGAGGGCTTCAAGATTGGGGCTTGACGGTTTAGTATTCAGGGGTTGGAGGTCAAAGCATGGCATTATGCAAGTTGCATTGTGGGGATTTCAGGTTTGATGGAAAAGAAGGGCGGATACACACGGGAACAGTATGGTAGAGTCTGAGGAGTAAGCGTAGCACTAGTAGGATCAGTAGTAGCAGTAGCAGCAGGAGCAGTAGCAGGAGCAGGAGCAGGAGCAGTGGTAGTACTAGGAATCGTCGTCGTCGTCGTAGTAGTAGTAGCAGTAGTAGTAGCAGTGGCAGTAGTAATTGTTGTCATCGTGGTGGTAGTGGTGGTGGTAGGAGTAGCAGAAGTAGTAGCCGTAGTAGTATTAGTGGTAGTAGTGGTAGTAGTGG
>CAJNJA010007842.1:25998-42423 GCA_905231915.1 Symbiodinium necroappetens
AGTAGTAGTAGTAAGTAGTAAGTAGCAGTCGTAGTAAGTAGTAGTAGTCGTGGTGGTGGTGGTGGTGGTGGTGGTGCTGCTGCTGCTGCTGCTGCTGCTGGTCGGTCGTAGCAGCAGCACCAGCAGCAGGAGTAGCAGCAGGAGCAGTAGTACCAGTAGGAGAAGCAGCGTAGCAGTTCAACAGAAGTAGCAGTAGCAGCCGCCGCAAATGCAGCAGCAAAGCCGTCCTCTCAGTCGGCGTCGTCCTCATAACACAGAAGCACTAGTTTCGTGTCTGTAGGTGTGATGAGCACCACGATTACAACTTCTTTGAAGTTTGACGGTTCACGTTGTGTTTAATAGGCGATCAGCGCAAGGGATTTCTCTGAGGATGCGACACCCGGCGGAATGTGTGAGACCTACAGGGAGACACCGGAGTTCGAGATTTCTTCCTGCACGGAGACGTTAGGTCGCTGCACACGAGACTGTGCAATACGTTGCTAGTCATGTCTAGCCCGAGCCGTACTGCCCTTAGCTTGTCATCTTCTGTTTCTTCAGGTCCGCTCTCGCAGTCCACACCATGGCCCCTAAGCTACAATCCGAAGCCTCAAACCACAAAGCGCTTGACCTACTAGATTAAGTCAGTAGCAACTGGATGGAGTCTCAGAGCTGCCAAGGCTGGGTCCGCCAAGAAATTCCAGAGGGTATGAACCTGTACCAATTTATTCTCCATGTGTACCACTGCTTGGGATTCGGGCCTAGGGGGTTGCCAGTTAAGAAGCTTGAGTGCGATGGCCCGGTAGCCGCGACAAAAACTACAAGGGCAAGGGAACGTTGAGTCTCCTCGATGCGAGGGGTTGTAATGGAAACCCCGTACCTTTTGACATAGAATGTGTATGCAGAAATTCGCCCAAAGCTCAATCTCTGACTGATCCTGCAAAGCTGTTGATATCGCCCCGTCGCAACATCGCGAGCCTGGAGGAGTACGACTAGCGCATGAACATCCTGCCGTGAGCATCTCGGGCTCTGGGACAGGTCAGGTTCAGGCTACCGTAGAGGTTAAGAGGTTACGAATAGGCTTCAAGATTTCAGGTTTTAAGTGTTGAGGGCTAACGAAATAATTGTCTGGTCTTCACCATCACTGGCGTCAGTGCAAGAATGAAGCCTCATCACCAATATCATCGTGATTATCACCATCATCATGACCGTGACGCAGACCAAACGCACCACCACAGCCAGCAGCACAATCAAGGGAATCATGTTGACCATCAAGAGCATCGTGCCAGCCACCATGAACTTAGCAAGACCTGTACTGGGCAACATGTGCACTTCTTTGACTGTACGCAACTACGTTTCATGCCATTTTGATATTCTATCTAGTACCTGTACCCCAGAAAACGCAAACCATGACAACCCCACTTTTTTTTTAATGGTGGCTTCTGAGCATAGGCTTACACTTCAGCTGGCGAGTCCATTCGCTCAATTGGCGCCTCGATGGTTTCCGCTTGCTTCAGCGCCTCTGCTGTGACCTTCACCGCGCAAGATTTATGAAGACATCAGCTTTGCTCCATGGGGCTAGAGGCGCTTGACTTTCGAGAATCTTTTTTCACACTCCATACAGTCAGGGCAAGGTTTGCAGCAGAGGGTTTAGCCCTGCAGTGCGGAACAAGCAACAGCATTGAGGAGCCCGCGTCAGAGACATCGCCAGGCGTTCGGAAGAGAATGTTGATCTGCCACAGTAGGGTGCTGTCTAGCTCAAGGTTGACAGTAGACATGTTCAGGATTCAGGGCTTAAGCTTCAGGGTTCCGGGCTCAGTGGGGTCTTGATAACCTGGGTTCAGATTATTTCTGAAGCCTCCATGTGGGAGCAGCATTCTTGGACGGTTGCCGGGACTGGGCTTCGTCGGATTTGCAAGGATTACTCTCAGGAGCCTAAAATTCAGGCAAAGCTTCTGAATTGCTGTTAGTCAGTAGTGTTGGCCTACCCCGTTGTCAAGGGTTCCTCTGATAGGTTGACAGGCCTTGCAGGGAAAGACTACATGAGTCTCATGGTTACGGTATAGTCGGCAATGCGCATGGGAAATTGCCTAATGCACCCCTTCCGTTGCTAATCCGTGCAAACAAGGTTCATCGTGAGTATCTCCTATGCCTATGTTCGAAAGAAGCCTAACTTTATGCAAGGAAATAAGTTATTAGGGGACATCAAGCAACAGGCCCTGCCTCGTTTGCAGAGATCTTGCTCCAATGCCTGGTGGGCTTTCGCCCGAGCATTCAGGCTTTATGCGATGTTGCTTAACATATGGGCCTGTTTGGGGTCCAGAACTTGAGAATACTCATTTAAGGTCTCTGTTAGTCATGATGATAGAAACTCCTGACAGAACATCGGGGAGAATATCGAGGGCTTCGACAGTTGCAGTAGGTGGATGAGTCTGTGGCGGCTGCAAACATGTTTTTGGTAGCTTCGAAAAGACGGGGACCCTAATTTGAGATCCTAAATAATGCGATCCTTTAAAGTGCTAAAGTTACTAATACCTGAATAGGTGTACCTTTCTTTCGGGACCTGCCCTCATGGGAAGACAAGCAAGGATACTATGAATTCTCATTGCTAAGGCAGAAATTTTAAGTTCGTGCAGCTTCCAAGCTTCACCAGAATGGGGGCTCAGGTTTCGGGGTGCACGGATTTAGGACTTCAGGGGGTTAAGGTTTGGGGTTCTTGCTTTTTCGATTTTTGGCTGGAGCATTCTGTGATCATTTCTGGACGTTGTGGTTTGTGTAGCAGGCCGTGTTCAACAACGATCAACACCCGCTCTTTGCGCAAGATGTCCTGCGACGTTCGCGTCTTTTGCTAACTGGGAGTTTCAGAAATTAGGCACCCCTCACTGTAGACCGCAAAAAGATGGGATCCTTGCTCTAAGAAGCCCCCCTGCAAAGTACTCTTAATTTCAGGCGCCACCCAACCCATAGACCACGACTGAACGAAAGGCTACCAGGCCCTCAGCTACGGTTCACATTTTGAGAAACTCCTTACATCCAAAACTCTGAGTTTAGAGGCCACGCCCCGAACCCCCGCCCCAAAAAAAAAGCTACAGAAAGGTATGCCGTGGCGCCCCGTTCTTTGAACTTATAGAGTTTCAAGAAGGGGCTTTCAGGGTTCAGGGTCCAAGATGGCGCATAGGATTAACATGGCTGACAAGACCTCTAACACCCGAGACTGACGAAGGCTGCCAGGCAACCTGTTTGAAACCGACGGCGTATCTCAAAGCCCAGACACGGCCAGTATTGCGAGGTTTTCGATATCTACAAAAAATGTTACAAAAACACAATGCAGCGCAGTGTAGACGAACAGCTTGCCATGTGGGGAAGAGAATGGAAGGATGCGACACATAACTAAAGAATTTCACTGAATCTGAGGTTGGCGCCTCGCCAAGGCTGCCAGGGCTGCTGTGGACGAAGAACCGAGAGCACTTGCCAGTGCTTCCTCCGACTTGTCACCGTGCTTCTTCTTGCACGTGTTTAGGGTCGGGCCCCAAACCCTAGGCCCTAGTTGGGGTTCAGGGTTGTGTTTTTCGTGTGTGTGCCTGTGAGCGGAGATGGGGCAATGCTGTGGACTGGTGTCTAAGACAGGGGGTTTGCAGTTCAGCATTCTCGGGCGTAGGGTAGGGTGTGGAGAAATTCAGTTTGCGTTTAATCTCGCTTGTGATAGCTTAGGCTGAAGAGGGGTCTGGGACGCTGAGTTCAGCGAGTAAGCGTGTAGCGTCTTGTTGTTCTTCTTTTCTTGGGGGCTAGTTGGCCAGGAAATCTGTTGTACAAGCCTCCAGATGGAAATCAGACTGCTGAGTCTTCTTGAGAGCATGCTCTACCGGGTGATCCCAGCATGCTGCCTCCTCAGCGACCAGGAGGGCATGCCTGACCTTAGACGAACTGTGCAGAAGGCGAATCCCAATCCAAGGGGACTTCGAAAGCCTCGATTTCAAAACCCTGAGATCTTTGAGGTTCAGGCGGTAGGTGAAAAATCTTGAAGGTCCACTCAGCCTATTCGGACCCAACTGGCTTTTGTGGAGGGCTGGACTGCACGCCAATCACTACAGACACGAACTCACAAGCAAAAGCCCGTAAACCCAAAAGCCACCCCACATAGCCCCAACCCTCAACCCAAACTCATGCTCAATTCCAGATCGGGGCTGTCGCGCATCGATTCGGTGGTTGCCAGCTTGCTAAAACTCAGCCATTGGTGACTCTGGAACTGTTACGGCTCCATTTGTAAATGATTTCAGGCGTTGGCTTGTCATTGTGACTGGTTTTATGACGATACTCGAGAGTTCTGCCGTTGTTGCCGTGGTGGCTGCCTTAGCAATCGCGACTATGATGACATTCAACATCGGGCCTGATTCGTTTCATGTATTTTCGCGCCATCCCTTCCAAGGACAACGGCGCTCATTCTGTCTGAGCTTGCTACGTGGGTTCCGGGAATCTACTATACACTGTAGACTGTTGGCTGCGTGTGTGTGTATATATATATGTACGTATACATAAGTATATTTGAGTATGTATGTATGTATGTATGTATGTATGTATGTATGTATGTATATATGTATATTAAATATGTGTGTATATATATATATACACACCGAAGAAATTATAATGAGTCGGCATGCGGAATTAAGCCTAGGTCGGGTGGGTCGGGTCGCATCCTTACTCCCTTACTAGCAGAGAGCGGGTCACTTCCGCTCAGGAGATATGCGACCTGCAGAACGCACCAACAGCGATCGTCTGAAGGCCCAGTTAATACCAGACCGGGGCTTGAGTGCCCTTGTACCTGTAAACTTCAACACGTCGGCACAGCAAAATGGATTTGGATTTGTTGGGCCTCAACACATCGATTTAGGATTCCCTGCGTGGGGCCTCCCACACACCCTAAACATCCTCTGTCCGGCACACTTCAGGCCAGGTCCCTAATTTCGATTTGCAGGTCGGGTCGCTAATTCCGTTAGTTTGTGGTGACGTCGTATGACCTCGCTACAATCTCCCCAGTGTATATATATATATACACACACACATAACTTAAATTTCGGTTGGGGTTCAGGGCTGAAGTTTGGCGAGCTAACTTGCTGCAAATGTAGCCGATCGATTACCGGATGAACTGATAAAGTGACATCACTTTTTGATAAACTGATAAGGTGAGATCACCCTAAACCCTCCATCCAAGAACATTGAGTGGCTGATGTCAAGCAGAAATTCAGGTCCGAGGCTGTAGTGGCTGCAAGGTAGGCGGTGGCCAAGGCATAGGCCGGGGCATCTTTGGCCTCCAAAACTGGAGAGCGTGTCTGCCGAAAGCGTTTAGAGCAGCGAGGCAATGCCGAACGTGATCTCATCAGTTCATCCTTTCGTTTCATGTCATTTCATTTCATTCCAACCCATTCCATGCATTCATCCATCCATCCATCCATCCGTCCATCCAGCCATGCATTCGTTCACTTCATTCATTCATTCGTTCATTCATTCTTTCCGTTCATTCCTTCCATTCATCCATCCATGCATCTTTTCATTCAATCGTTCATCATTCCTTCATTCATTCATTCATTCATTCATTCATTCATTCATCATTCCATCCTTTCACTTTCATTTCACGTCATTTTATTCCATTTCATTTCAATCCATCCCATTCATTCATTCAGTCATTCATTCAGTGATTCATTTCCGATCATGTCATTCCATTCCATTCCATTCCATTCCATCATTCATTCATTGATTCATTCATTTTTTCCATTCATTCATTCTTTCCATTCATTCCTTCCATTCATCCATCCATGCATCCGTTCATTCATTCAGCATTCCTTCATTCATTCATTCATTCATTCATTCATTCATTCATCAATCCATCCTTTCACTTCATTTAATTTCATTTCATTCCATTCATTTCAATCCACCGCATTCATTCATTCAGGTCATTCGTTCAGTCATTCAATCATTCGTTCATTCATTCATTGATTCATTTCATTTGATTTCACTCCATTCCATTCCATTCCATTCCATTCCATTCCATTCCATTCCATTCCATCATTCATTCATTCATTCATGGATTGATTCATAACATTCATTCAATCCCATTCCTTCATTCATTTCCTTTCATTCGTTCATGTCCATTCACGCTTTCATTTCCATTCATTCATTCATTCTTTCTTTCTTTCCATTCATTCCTTCCAATCATCCATCTATGCATCCATTCATTCGTTCATCATTCCTTCGTTCATTCATTCATCATTCCATCCTTTCACTTCATTTCATTTCAGTTCATTTCATTCATTCCATCCCATGCATTGATTCATCCATTCATTCATGCACATCTTTCACTCTTTCATCATTTTCGTTCGTTCGTTCTTTTGCATTTGTTCCTTCTTTTATTCATTCACCCATGCAATTCTTGCCGTTCATTCAGTTCATTCATTCATTCATCCATCCATTCATTCATTCCATTCATTTCCATTCGCTCATTTCCACTCATCCATTGCCATTCATTCGTTTCGACTCCTCCACTTCGATTCCTTCCTTTCCTTTCATTCGTTTCCTTTCACTCATTTCCGTGCACTCATTCATTTCCATTGACTCATTCTTCGTTTCCATTCACTCATTCATGTCCATTCACGCTTTCATTTCAATTCATTCTTTCATTTCTCCATGCCATGCCGTGCCATGCAATTTCATTTCATTCCATTTCATTCATTCATTCTTTCATTTCCATCCATTCATTCATCCATTCACCCATTCATTTCATTCATTTCCGTTCATTCATTTCCATTCTTTCATTCATCCATTCATCCACTCGATTCCACTCCGTTCCATTCCCTTCATTCATGCAGTCATTCATCAAACCATCCATCCGCCCATCATCGTGCATCCACGTCCAGTCATCCATCAAGTCTTGCGTCCCCTCGACTATGAACCTTTTCCGTAGGATCATCTAGAGGCTCTACGAAGACTCTCCGAAAAACCTCTCTAAACTGTTCTATGCAAGTTTCGACAAACTATGCCAGCGGAGATCCCCAGATAGTGCTACCAAGACACCAGCAGGAGACAGCCAGAACAGCATCCAGAGAGCACCGGGAGATCATCAAAAGACCGCCCACGACGAGAACTGCGACCAGGACGACCTCGACGACGCGGACGACAACGGCCCGGAGACCACCAAGAGACCACCAGCAGACCAGAACGAGACCAGCAGCAAACTCCAAGGACAGCCGAAGAGCACAAGGACACCGAAAAATGCTTTGTTCCAAGTACTGGTGCAGTGAGGAAGACGTCCGGAATGCTGTCCCGCAAGTACTCGGGAGAATAAGGAAGGTACGGCAGCGCAGGGAATCGCTTTCCCCCAAGTACCGGCGGATCCGGGACCAGCGTGAAGCCGCTTTGTCGGGAGCGGGTTTGCTTGCCCCCTTTGGCTTGCAAGATCCACAGAAACTCTCGAAATCGTTCCCCCAAGTACTGCCTCGATTCAAGGGTTTTCGAGAGCAACAAGTGGTGCAGGTATTGCCCTTTTTACAATGGCAAGCCGCACGGATTCGCTGGAAACAAACCTTCCCATGAAATTTAGGAGCACACCGTCAAGTACTGACGGGCTGCAAACATGTCGACGAAGCCAAACTCAACAGCGCACGCGCAGCCCCCGGACACGCCGAGTCCACCCACAGTACTAGAACCACGCTTCAAAATCAAGTGCGGTAGCTTTGCAATATACGCTACGCCGCTACACTGTCCCACCTCATCAACCAGAGCACATGCCGGATCACACCTGGTAACACGAAGCTTCTAGGAGTCGGGGATTGGATTCCCAGGCCTCCAGTAGCTTCTGCACCCATGCCTGCAGCATGTGACAGGCTGTTTTGGCTGCGGTTTTGTGGATGACAAGTGACGGTTCGGCATGGTCATGGTGAATTGGGACTCGTGGCGCAGCTTGGGCTAGATGGTTGCTTCTGTTGTGAAAGCAAAGTCAGCTGCGAGCCTGTGGTACTTCAGATGGTTCTGGCTGCAAGAGACACTGGTTCCGGCAGGTCGGACCTACTCTGCTGGTTGAGAAAAAGGCATACTGCTCGAATGTTGCAGCCTAGACGAACCCGAGCCTCCAACAAGAACAGAACTTGAACCTCGATAGAACCAACGGTCCGAATGGTAGATGACGGAGCACCAAGACTACACCCCCCTGGTGAACGACGACGGCCTGCTTCAAGGCCACTAAGATCAAACATGTTTGCAGACAGCATCTATATCAGCCCCCAATTCAAAAAATGAGGCTGTCGTCGTTGCAGACCAAACTAAAAAACTACTTCATCTCACGCCACGAGCATGGCCGTCTCTCGACAGGGATTTAGAGGGATGGTCACGCGCCACTTCGGACTACAAGGACTCGATTTTTGCAGACCGTGCAGAAGTGCTGGTGCAACATAGATGCCTCCTTGTCACACCAGGTACACCATGCGGACACTCGTCTCGCTAGACTGTGGCTGTACCACGGCTGTCCTAAACTGTCGTTAACCCTTGCCAGGCCACGCAGTGCAACCAGCAGCGGCGATTTCGTGGACCCGACAAGCATACCAACACAACTCCCTGAGGTCCGGAAGCCATCGCAGTTTGGGTGAAGTCCAAGGATGTCCAATGTCTCCAGTCCGGCGAAAGCTAGGACCCCACGACAGAAACTCTGGAGCTTTCAACCTCTGAAGCCACCGTATCCGAATTCGCAGGCAGTTCCTCGACTCCAGAGCCTAAGCCGGATGGTGCATAGATAATCACTAGTGCAGCGCAACAAGACCATACAAGACCTGTGATCAAACATGATCGGCACTCAAGAAAATCCCTCTCTCTCTCTGCCTCTCTCGGTGTCTCTCTCGTATACATGATAGTCTGATAGTCTCTGTTCGGAACCCTGGATCCTGCAACCATCAACCCCAGGCAGGCGAAAGTTCAGTGTCCAGCCTCCACTACACGTGCCAGATCCTTGCAAGCTTCCATATCTTCCAGCGCAGCGGCGTGCAGCGGCAAACCGTACCTCTAATGATAAACTTCTGAAAGCTCTTTGGATCATGATCAGAATATGCTTCTGCGATTTTGCACATGCGGGAGGCTTTGTACAACAGGATCTTGTATCCATATGCCTGCCTCCAGCCTGCCCCGGCGTGAAACCACACAAGCAAATCGATGTCTAAATTGAGTCTAAATACTGGAGGTGCCCTACAACGGAACTGTAAACCGTGGCTTCTGAAATCTCGGCTGTGGGCCCATCTCCAGACCCTTGGATAGGGTGTGACTGTCTTGACCCGGGCGCCGCGCAAGATCTGCAGGCGCACCTCAATGTTGGAGGGACCTTGAGCAAGCGGAGCTGACGCAACCCTAAAACTCTGCGAGCCAAGGGCTTTGGGCTCGGGGTATTGGGAGTTAGGTTTTGGGACATCATGTTTCAGGGTTTAGGCTGAGGTTGGTGAGCATTCTGCCACATTAACTGCCACCTTAAGTGGCTTACAGACCCTAAACTTCGAAGAGCTAGGGTTGCCTCGGGCCTCGACTAGTGAAAAATACATCGAAACATCCAAGGACGTCGCGAACTTCCGCTCCACCACTACAGAGGAGGTCAGTGTCCGCCAGCAAACCTCAGATATTCTATGGGCAAGCGTAAGAGCATGAAGGACGAAATTTCGAAACAAGCCTGGCTCAGCAGCAAGGATTCGACCGGGTCATGAACGTCTAGTTACTCTCAGCGCGGATCGTTGAGACTAGTTCATTACTTGTGGTAAGATCGCTGCTTTCAGCCTCCATCATGTCTCTCGAACCTCTACCGTACTTCTCTGTCCGCCGTCGTCGTGGGAGCTGTCGCCACTGGTGTCGTCAAGGTTGGTACGGAAGCAAGCAGTCGGTTGCAGGAAAGGGGCATGCACATCTCGAGGTGCAGCTGCAGTTTAGGGTTCAGGGTTTAAATTCGGCGTTTCGGCTCTAGGGTTGGGTTTCAACTTTAAGATTTGGAATTTAGATCCCTGAGCCCATACACCCTTGAGAAAGAACATCGAACGTTCTCGTAGTATGCCGCCTCGTGAAGGGCATGTGCTAACCATAGGTTCTAACTAGAACACGGAGGAATGACCCATCCAGGTTCCTTTTAAGGTGACTATACGAATAGATTTCCTGCACGCTCTCAGAATTGGAAAGACTAATGGTTCGACCCAGCCGGATCTGGGGCATAGCTAAGTTCCCTGCGTCGCAAGGAGGCGTCGAGCTGCCGACAGGCCACCAGGACCTGAACCACAAGCCTACAAACCCCAAACCTCGAAGCCTAAGCCCACAAACCAGAACCATAAAACCTCCCCTCAGCCTCAAACCCCAGAAGCCACAAGGCTTTCCCTGGCTGGAACCCTTCGAACACCAAGACTCGGGGTTCAAAGGTCAGAGGTCTCTTGTCACTGCTTCGACAGGATCGAAGGGTTTAGGGCAGTTAGTTTATGGGATCCTTGTTGGAAAACATGAGGGCTTGTGGGGTAGACCCGTCCCAGACTATTGAAAACATTGCTTAGTTGGGTGCTGAGTTTTGACCCCTAGGTTTTCAAGGTTCCAGCCCTAGGTCCGGGAGTGTATAGAGCCTACTAGTAGCAGGCAAAAATGAACCCTTAAAGTTATTCTTGGCATTTCTTAAGCCTGAGGCTTGCAGGAATATGTTAAAAGTCTTTGTGCGAAGGATCCTGGGTTTTTAGAATCTAGAGATCCCTAGATGGTGTGTTGAAAACTCCCACAATCAACTAGGCATCTGCCTTACTGCTTGCTAGCCCGTCTCCCTGACTTCGACCTACATAAGTGACAGACGTATGTTATGTATGTATGTATGTATGCATGCATGCATGTATGTATGTATGTATAGATATATATGTGTGTATATGTATATGTATATACAGATAGATACGAATAGGTAGCGTCTATACTCGTTTAACCAGATGTACACATGCACGATGTACGTTAGAGTATATACATATATATATATAGAGATGCGTAGTGATTGCAATGGCAATGAATGACTGCATTTACGCATGTCGCACATACATGCACAGATTCATGTGTGCAATGGTACATGCATCTATGATGCAGCTTAACAAAGCGAGCTACAAACAAACTTGATCGCAGGCCCGGCAAACGCACACACACACACATACATCCATCTATATATATATATACATACATATGCATATATATATATATATGCACGCAGATGTAGACAATAAATAGATAAACAACTTTGTGTGTATGTGTATATATATATACATATATATCTACATGTGAATATCAACAAAATACAATTATAACTAAAAATAAGTATAAACATAAGCACATAAATAAGTAAGCAGATGAAGAACTACATAAATTAACATATATATATAAATAAATAATAGCATAGAAGCAAACTCACACGCGAGCTACGGCCTCAAGGCAATATGGAGTAGGCACTGGACGACAGGGCAAGATGTAAACCATATGCGGCTGCATCTACTCTACCGGCTACTCTACCGAGTCTACCAGTGCAACTCACAATTGACGACTGTGTTAAAGATCTGCGATGCTTTGCGGGTTTCTTTCGTGACAAGCAGCATGTATTCATGCTTGAACAAACATACATCAGCATCCGGTTTGGAATGTAAAGTAGGTGCGTGTGCTTGTGTGTGTGTGGGTGGGAAGATCCACGGATTGGCTGGGCGTGGGCAGTTTGCATTGCCTGCCCTCTTGCCTCTGTAGCTAAAAGTCATTCTGCCTTGCCTGTCCCTGGTGCCTTTACGGTGCGCAACGGTTGGCTTCAAGACCCAAGACTGCCCCCTGAACCCTCGACCATACCTGAATGTGCAAAGCTTTAAAGACTCGGAAGGTGGCAACATGCACCGCAGACCGGTAGCTCACAATCGAACGAACTTTACGCCACCTGCTTCTTCGTAAAGTTATCTTTCAAACTGACAACATCCTACTCAACCTCATTTCTCGAAATGCTTCTGCTCTGAAGGCAGCTCTGGGTCGGCGGCCAACTCCCTGTCCTTGGCCTGCCGAAACGAGCGAGGACAGTGCAACAACGCCTAAGAAAAACCCGAAAGACCTCAGTGAAAGAGTCGGGAATCGTGGGTCTCTAGGGCCTGGGGACGATGATGAAGGTGCTCCGGCTCCATGCTCCAAGCAGCAAGCTCGATTCTAGATTCTGCTGGATTGGCCTCGCGCTTGGACAAGGGCTCCAGAAGAGCCTCCGGCTCGAATCTCGGGATTCTCATTCATGCTCATGTCTATCTTCAGGGTTTGAGGATTTACGGATATCAATGGCCTTGATGAGTTCCCGGGCCTCGGGATAACGGAAGGAAATTCCTCAATTGTCCACATACATCGGATGGGCCCTTTGACTCGAATTTATGGTCGGGCTTGCAGCTTGAGGGGCTTTAATCCTTGATGACCGTATCCCGCCAGAACTAAGCCCGGCGAGGCTTGCAATCACCATCCTTGGAAATCAGTGGCGATGCGGCTCTCGGGAAAGGTTGCTGTGCGGGGTCCGAGACATGATGTTTTGTATGACATGTATCAGGCTTGAGGTCGGTGACCCCGCGCGATGGATTCGGTGCTCTTCAGGGTTTTCGGGGTTACCCTCAGAGTCCGATTTCAGTATTCAATCCCCGGCACGTCGAACAACTACGTCTCGCAAGGGCTTCCTGAACATGTGGAACTAGTAGCTGACCTGGGGGCTTCTTGAAATTAGGGGCACCTCGTTTAGGCGCTCGACAGCAACCGAAACAAACGACCCCACATAACTGTGCCCATCCCAAATCCGGCAGATTGATAGGAAGGCTGGAATCTCACCAGAGCGGGCGCACCTGCCTTAACGGCTACTGGCAAGTTCAACACCCAACGATAGAAGCCTGAGTCCATCTTCAAGAGAGCCACCTGGCCAACCCGCCCACCGCGCCCGGACGAGGAGCAGCACGCCCGCAATGCTTGCTCGATAGCGCAACTCGTTCACACGGCGGAGCGGGCGATTCAATCCACACCCACCGAAGTGGAGCGCAGAAGCAGCTGGGAGAGAAAGGGCAGCCAGCAATACAAGAAAACAATTGACTGACAACCACCGACGCCAGTCTGCTCGCAAGTCCAGGTGGTAAGGCGTGCAGCTTTCGGCTAGGCTTTTGGCCGGCCAACACCTCCACGGTGCCTTCTCAACCTTGCCATTGCCGCAAAACCTCGCCGTTTATGCAACAAGCGAAACGAACTACCCTGCATAACTGCCGACCCCAACCCTGGAAGATTTGTAAAAGGACAAGAAGGCACCAAGCTCAACAGCGCAAGCCATCCTGCATGATCCTACACTATTTAGAAAGTACAGTTACGCTTTATATAAGGTCCGCCAATCTTCCAACATAGTGGAAGACACTCATGAAAAGACTTTACCCCTGCCAGCAACCGTAAAGCCACTCACTGAGCCTGAAGGACAGCTCGAACCATAACAATTAGCCCATGACCATGATTCTGATGTCCACTCTCAGGGCTTCGCGGCTCAGCGTTTAAGTCACCTAGTTACAAAGGGAACCCCCTCTCCTGGCTTCCTTACACCTGAGCACGCAGTCCTACATCCCAACCCAAACCTCCCCACCCGAGAACAGCGAAGCCTACAAACCCGCACACTCTACCGTATCCCTTGCACCCTGATGGTAAGCCCAACAGTAACCCTAATGCCCTTTGAGGCTTGGGACCTTAAAGAGGTCCGATGCTTCAGTTGGCAGAACCTGGAACGGAACAGCTTACCGAAATTGGAGTAACCTATCTAAGGCTTTTGGGTCTAGAGTCTAGAGTTTAGCATTCGTAGAACAAGGACCCTACTAGTTACTAGCATGTAGTAGGGCTTCTGTCCATGGGTCCACATACCAGGGAGGTTTTGTTTCGAAGGGCCTTGCGAGCACGTTCCCCACACCCGTCTGGCCAAAGCTTCAGAGGATGTATGAGAGCCGAGACGTGGAATGAGGCTTCTTTGATTGACGAGCTCAAGGCTGAGATGCACTTGGCCTACGGTTCAGAAACTCTGCGGCAACATATGGTCCTTCCTTGCGTTGGGTTCTTTCTGGTGAATACGAATCACATTACTTGAAGTGACGACAAAGCACCCGAGACCTCTGGTGTAGCTTTCTGGGTTGAGGGTTATCGGGACTGAGATCACACTATTACGAGTCAAACGCATGCCGCTGAACACCCTGCTTTTTCCGGTCGTGATGCGGTAGTCCGGAACCCGAAAGCTTAAAAACCCTCTACCTGAGCCTGAGCGCCTCAGGGCCTCAAAAAACCCGCAATCCTCACTCGAGGCAAGAGAACAACAAACGCATTACACAGATCCAAGCAAGCGGAATTGCAACAAATAGCATCCTACGAAATCGCTCAAGTCATGGTCTTGAACAACAACACAAGCGGGGGCACAGGCAGAAGGCGTCCAGATGCTCGGGCGGCCAACGACAGCTGCCCAGGTGACAGGCCCTGGCAAGAAGGCTTCACTGGCCATGATATTCCGGCTTGTAAAAAGTAGTCTTGTCGTTGTCTTTGTTGATGCCACTGGAATTGCAGCAGCGGCGGCAGCAGCAGCAGCAGCAGCTATGGCTGCTGCTGCTGCTGCTGCTGCAATCTCAACAGAACAACAACAGCAACAGCAACAGCGACAACGAAAACGACCACGACAACGACAACAACAACAACAACAGCAGCAGCAGCAGCAGCAACAGCAGCAGCGGCAACAGCAACAGCAACAGCAACAGCAACATCAACAGCAACAACAACAACAACAACCACAACCACCACCACAGCCACAGCCACAGCCACAGCCACCCCAACCACCCCAACCACCCCAACCACCCCAACCACCCCAACCACCCCAACCACCCCAACCACCACAACCACCACAACCACCACAACTACCACAACCACAAAAACCACAACAACCACAACAACCACCACCACCACAACAACAACAACAACAGCAACACCAACACCAACACCAACACCAACAACAACAACAACAGCAACAACAACACCACCACCACCACCACCACCAACAACAACAACAATTATGTCAGGCCTACCCTACTACACAAGAAGATGGTAGGAACGGGGATGACTGGTCACCACAACCTGTTGCGATTACCTTGGATCGCGCACCAAACCTGGAAGCGCCAGGGATGGACAATGCCATTTCGATACAGGAGTTTATGAAATGTATTAGGGTTTAGGGTTTAGGGTTTAGGCTTTTAAATTTAAGCGGTATGACACAGGGTGGTGTATTGCTGTGCAAGCTTTCGCGCCCAAAGAGGCAAGCACTTTGCCTAGACCTCTCAATGCAAGTCGCTGGCTTGGGGTCCAGATAACCAAGCCACTGCAGATGAACGCTAGATGCCGTGTAGACTCCCTGATTAATGAACTCCCGGCCTCAAACGAAGGGTATTAAGACTATTGAGGCTTACATTAACCTTCGAAGCTGATTCTCACGTGGACCTCCTGCCTAGGCTGAGACACGTACCCAAGCTGATCTTAGGCTCCACGAATACACACCAAGCAAACCGAATTTCTACACAACATGAAAGACGATGCGTATTCCTGAGCTCTGAAACCCAATTGCATAATATACATGCTGGTACAGAGCCCTACGACCCTACAAACCTCATGTCGTGGTCACCGCTGCAACCCGAGGAAGACCCCTGAAACCCGAGAAACATGCCCTGGCATCGCATCATACACCGTGAAACCCGTACCACTAAACCCGAACACTACCCCAACCGCACCAAATCCTTTCATTAAGCGGTACCAGAATCTTCGAAAGCCCTGAAGCTAGGAGCCCTGACCCTGAAACCCTAAACCCAAAACCCCCGAAACCCCAAACCCAAAGCCCCAAAGCCCAAATCCATAACCCCCGCAACCCTGGGAGAAGCCCTTCGAGGAATCCTGATAAAACCCCTTCGTAGAAACCCTTTGAAGCAACCCTAGTATAAGAACCTTTTAGAACCCTACACCCTAAACCCCAAAATCTCAAAAATCACAAAACCCAGACCCACACGTACACTTATTTTTTTCTAGCGGCCCTTATAGATCCCTTCCAAGAACCCTTCTAGATCCCCTATAAGAAACCTGATAGATCTCCGGAATGGAACCCCAAACCCCAAAACGCCAAACCCTAAGTTTTAAAACCTAAACCCCGAAACACTAAACCCTAAACCCTAAGACCCAAGCCAAGGAACCCTGAGGAAGCCCTAAGCAACCCCTAAGGAACCTGTAAGAAACCCTTAAGGAAGCCTGAGGAACCCTAAACCCCGAGAAGCGGACCACCCCAAGATCTCCCGGGGGCCGAAGGCTTTGAAGAGCTCGGCGGTCCTGTGCCAACTGCTAGGTTTTGGGGTGTAGGATTTAGGGGTTTAGGCTAGGGTT
>CAJNJA010007843.1:0-15864 GCA_905231915.1 Symbiodinium necroappetens
CGATTCCCGACAGGTTAGGGTTTAGGGGTTTAGGGGTTTAGGGGTTTAGGGTTTAGGGTTTAGGGTTTAGGGTTTAGGGTTTAGGGTTTAGGGTTTAGGGTTTAGGGTTTAGGGTTTAGGGTTTGGGCCCTAAACCCTAAGCCCTAAAACCCCAAAGCCTTCTATAAGAATTCTGTGCGGGTTCCTTAAAGGGTCTGGGGAGGGTTTGGGACTACAACTCCCTAAACCGCTTTATAAGGGCTCCTTGGTCGGTCCACTGTCAGGGTTTTAGAATGGGGTTTCGGGTAGCCTGAAACCTAAAAACCGGTCATTCAAGGTGTAGGGTCCTGCTATTACTCAGAAAGCACAGAGACCCGAAATAAAGAAATATACACGAGTTGATATAGTCATAAATAAAGAAAATACACGTAAATTGATATAGGTATAAATACAGCAATATACGTAAATTGATATAGTTATAAATAGCGAGATATTTTCCATTCGCAGCGGTAGTGACATCTGCTGTCGCTCGCCTAGCACGTGAATTCTGTGAAACGGTGAAACGGCTCAAGAAAACAATCCCTCCTCGTTTAGCAAAAAGCCCGCCGCAACCAGCCATTGTCCGGCTGGACCTAGGGCCTGCTCAAGGCCAGTGCATCTGACCTCTACGGGTTGCTCGGATGCCACAGCGACGCATCGTGCCAGGGTAGCGGTGGCTGCCTCAATCCAGGTGGCATACGCATCCGCTGCCCGAACAGGCATGCTGTATGGGCCATGTGGTGGGAGGCGATGTGTCGGCGGATCAGGCAAAGTCCACGAGCACCTCGTACCGGAAGCTGCCAAAGTCAGACGACCTGGAAGCGGCCAAACCGGCGGCCGGTCACTGGAGGGTGGTGCGGCAGTACGCGCTGCTTGTGCGGACTCGGCTAACACTGCCGGGTCAAGCAAGAGGAGGATGTTTTCCGAAACTTCGGCATGCCAAGGAGAATGAGGGTATGCAGAGGCCCAGCTGCTGACCGTGGCACGAAGGACTGCCAATGGTTCAATGTGCCCCGCGACTACCTCAAAAACCTCATCCTCAGTGCAGCCTTCCAAGTCGTCTAACGCCTCTCGGAGGGACCTCGAGGTGCCCGGCTCAGTGTCGAGGAGCGGTGGAGGGCCCCAGCTTCCCGCTACTGCCGCCGGCGGTGCAAGCGGGTGGCATGGTGCATCACTTACATCCGGGGCAGGTGTGAAAGCTCCCCAATTTGTCAAACACCGGTGGCTGGTGACTAAGTGCCGACGCAGTCGGTGTTGTGAGGCATACGCTTTCCCACATCCTCGACATATCCGATCAGTAGGCACTAAATGGGCACGGGAACGGTAGCCGTGCTTGCGTGCTGCATGGCCCGACCAGGAGACAAGGGAGGGAAAACTGCGGCGGCATGGGAGGCATAACTGGAGCATCGGCGCGGAAGGCTCCGGGGGGCTCGCTCTCTGAGGGTGAGCATCCGATGTCCCTAGGGCTCTGTGTAGTCCTTCGAGAGCTGCTCTCACGGTATGCTGATGCACGGTGAGGGCACGCGCACGCTTGCATAAACCTTTGTATCGTCCCGGCATGGTCAAGATTGCGTTGCGCCAGAAAGGCCAATTGCCCTCAGGATGCGGCCAATCCGTGGTGGCGTGGCACCAGGAATACAGCCACTGCAAATCTCGACGAAGCATGGCAGTGTACTCCGTGTCGGCACGCATGACAGCCCAGAGGGGTGCCGGTCCTGCCCGCAGAAGCTGTGCCAAATATGAAAGACGTGAGCACCTCAAAACGACATCAGGGTCCGGCACCTGCAAAAGCGCAAAGCATGTGGAGCATGTGACATGCTGGTCATCCTGGTGCTTGAGGCCAAGCACACTACGATAAAACCCCCAAACGGCTCCAGCATATAAACGGTACTCCCGTGCACGGAGCGGGGGCCATGCCCCAGCTCCCAACAACAGCTTTGACAAGACGTTTGAAGTCAGCAGCAAGGCCTTGCGGCGCAAGGGGATGGCCCGTGACCCGAAAATTTTACGCCTTGCCTCAGCAAATGCGCTTCGGGCCTGACTGACGCGGTATCTCATCTCCTCCCAGATTCCACCGGCTGGCGTTTGCTGCACACCCAAGTGCTTGTAACACGGGGGAAGGGGGAGGGACATAGCCGGAAGGTTTTCCAGCAACACCGGAATGGTACCATTAAATCCACTGGTACCGAAAAGTTGTCGTTTCGTAGCCCGGCTATGTTGTCCACTTACCGTAACCAAGGCAGCAGTCTTATGCACGCCGAAGGATAAACGGAACCCAAACTCTACGAATGCCTCCGTGAGTGCAGTCGCCTCACAGCGAACCACACTCGGTGCTTCGCACGCACTCTTGCAGACCTTGGGAACCGCGATATCATCCGCCCAGACCACATCTTGCAGGGGGATGTGGGGCTCGCTTGACGCCACAGGTGTCAGTGCCATTTCGCCGTCCCAAGGAAAGCTCGGCACTTCGCTGCGGGCCCCAAACTGTGCCAATAGCTCATCTCGGCGAGTCAAAATTCGGGGGATGAGAATGGCAAACAAAACATCGGCCCAAGAGCTGCCGGGGCGGGTGCCTCTGGCGGTGGCGACGGGTCTGTCATCGTTGACCAGAAGGAACCAGTTGCAGTGCCCAATGTGGGCCGCCAGGCTTTCGAGCCAGGCAGAGGCTCCGGCCTGCGCAAGTGCCGTCCGATCACCCAAATGCTCCCGTATCACGTCAAGGGCTTCGGGGGGTAAGGCTAGGCCTTCAAGGGCCCGGTCAAGACTCGCTCCTCAGCGGAGGTAGGACATTGCGCTATCAATTGCAGCAAGGCACTGTAAAATGCAGCCGATATGTCCGCAAAGAGAACGAGGCAAGTGCGGCCCCGCTGGGCATAGACGCGCATCATGGACCTGAGTGCGTGGGAACCCAGGGCGATCCCGCAACCCAAACGGCCCCCCAGCTGCAAGGGCAGAGCTGCCTCACTAAAAACACCGCGTATGGACGGGCGTAGTGCTTGGTGGATGGATTTTGCCCATGTGGCCAGGAGGAGGATTGAGCGGTATGATGAGCAGAGGGCTTTACAACCGCGTCCTTTGTAAAGAGTCACAGCTTGGCCACCCTTGAATCCTAACGGTTCTTGTCCGCGCCAGACGACCTTTAGCATGAGGGAGTACAGTATGTCCGCTGTTTCCGCCGGAAAACTGTGGTTGAGTTCTGGCGGGATGGCGTCAATACCCGGGGCACGGCCAACCTTAGTGGCCGCCAAGGTTCGCCTGAAAATAGGCAAGCTCAGCACTTCGTCGATGCAGGGCGGGTGCGCATCTGATGGCCGGGTCTGCTCGGCCACACTTGCCGCCAAGGCATGGAACGACGTGGCTCGGCCAGCCTCGAGCTTAGCAAAATGTTCACGCCATAGGGCCTGCAGCTCCCTCGCATCAGCACATGGCTTACCCTCAGCATCTCGGAGCATGGGCAGGGGATCAAGGCTGAACGGTTTCTTGCGACGGTGCATGAGGATTTTGTGAAGAGCCGCGTAAGCTTCCTTAGAAGGTGCGTGCGCAATGTCATCGGCAAGTCTAGACACATAAGCATCCCGGTCCTTGCGGCAGGCTTTGCGGAGATTGGCACACGCGCTCTTAAGTTCCTCTTGAAGCTTGTCGCGCACATGGTCCGCTCGATCGAACCAAGCTTGCGCACAAGTGCGTGCATCACAAAAACTTGTCCGCGCAGCCCATGCGCGGAATCCGACCGCAAGCGTGTGGTGCGCAAGCTGTGCCGTCAACCTGTGCAACTCACGGCGTGTGCGCGCCACACTGCGCTGGAGCGCCCAGGTGTTCTCAGAGATGTAGGGGTGGTGCGGCCTAGCTTGCTTACGCTTGGCTATGGCCGCTAGGCCCTCTTGCACATGCTTGGCCAAGATGGCCGCGTGAGCATGCACAGAAACGTCCCAGTTGACTGCAGGGGCAGTCTGAAGAACTGCAGCCACTTCGGCACGACATGCCGAATCCGTGATCGTACCCACCGGAAGAACCCTGCGTTTGAGCCCTTTCTGAACCCCCGCACTCTGAAAAACGAAGGTGACACTCACACAAGCAGCAACATGATCGGGCACTGCATGTGCTGCATGAATCTGCGGTTCACACCACGAAGAAATTTCCCCAACGGCCCATGTTTTCGGAAGTGCAACGAAGTCGGGCCTGCAAGTGATCTTGCCGTTTTTATGGGTGTATGTGTGCGTCGTGCCTGAGTGACACCAATCGAAAGTGGCAGGCAACCACATGCTCGAATCTGCCAAAACTGCGTGCAGGTATTCACCTGGCGCGTCTTCTTGTTCAGCCGCATGTGGCCCAACATGCTCAGACGTGCGGCTTCCGACCGAGGCGTTGCAATCACCACCCAGAATGAGCAGGGAATTCCTGCGATGGTGCAACAAAAGCCGCCTTGTCTGCACCCACCAATCATTGAGGATGCAGGCTTCGGTTGCACGATGCGGGGCATGCAGCGCAACAATCAAGATTGAGAGTGTGCCGGACGTGTACCTGAGGAAAAGTCGCCTAGGGTCAGAAAAGACGATCGCCAGTTTTGCTGACGTGAATCTCTCAGGCTCACAACCCGCTGTACCCCCGGTTACAATGGGCTGTTCTGTGTGCACCCAAATTTCAGTGCCGAACTGCCCGCGAACAGAGCCCGACGCATAGCGGAGATATGGCCCTACAACTGTCCGACCTTCATCTGCCCTCGTTTCCTGCAACATAGCAATGCTGACCTGGAACTTTTGCAGCTGGTCTGCAAGGAGAGCTGCTCGTGCCGGCCGGTGCGCCAAACCTTCATCTTGGTGTGATCCAAGTGAAAGAACATTGAAAGTGGCACAAGTAATGCGAAGTATGGTGGCGACGTGGGACGAATCATCCACGGCGCCGTCCGCCTTGTCAAACGCATGGATCGGTGCAAATGGCTCCAAAAGCTGGTGGGGTGTTAGACCATCATGATAACCATCATTTCTTAAGTCAATCTGGTTGAGTGGCGGTAAGGTCCGGTCCCCTCGCAGCCGTCCAACAGCAAGTGCAACCCAGGGCAACCTTAAACCGCCTCGCCCACACCAAAAATCAATAAACCTAGAACCAGCTAGGAGACCACAAGACTCTCGCCGGCTCCGGGCTGCGCTCTTGGAGAGGGCATCAGCAAGCTCGTTTCCCCACAATCCCGCATGTCCCGGAGTATACGTGTAAGTGGTTCTATGTTGGACCAGACTGTGTCCCATAGCATGCACCGAACACAGGGCCTGTGGCAGGCCATCAAGTTTGAAGGTGCAACTTCCGGCTGCCGCGTTAATTGCCGCGACACAATCACACATGAAATGGACTGCCTGATGACTGAAAGCATTCACACGTAACAACCCAGCTGCAAGAAGTCCTGCACATTCCGCCAGGTAAGGTGAGGGGCGGCTGTCATCCTCTAGTAAATTCAGGGGCATCCTGCCCAAGGCAAAACAAACTGCCTCTGTGTGTGGATCAATCACCACAGCTGCCCACCCAGCACGGGCAGCACGGCACTTTGTGGGTGGGAAGAAGGACCCATCCGTATAGATACAGATGTCTCCAGGGGGAGTATCGGCACGGAGTTGATGCATCGCCAACTTACCGAATGTACCTTCAAACTGTTGAATCGGTAACCCCTGTTGTACACCCTGGTGCCAGTCGAGCAGGTCGACCGGGCAAGTGAGCAAGGCAAGAGCGTCCTGTATCGCAAAACCAAGTGGCGTACGGCCAACATGTAGGCCCTCACACAGGGTCAAACCCGGTGGGGTGGCTGGAAAAGGGAAGCAGCTTTGCGATGGTAGTGGAAATCGGCCATCTCTTCCAGGGTACTGACGCTGAGGCTGGTCTAAACGGGTAGCTAGCTGCACACACAAAGCAGGGGTATCGCTCTTAGCTCGTTCGTGCTCAACGATTGTTTCCAAAAGCGTGGCAGCTGCATAGAAAGGGTAGCCCCGAGAGTCCTCGCAACTCCTCCATAGCAGGGTGGTGAGCCCGGAAACCTCTTGTTCCGGATCATCAAAACCGGGGGTCAGCCTACGACGACATGGGGTCGCCACAGGTCTGCCCGTCACATTCTGATCGACCTTGGTTTGAGATACACACCCGGCAGTGATCATCGGGGGCCCTACAGGCATGGCAAACTCCGAAGGGACAAGGAGGTCGGCAACTGGACGGTGGAGCTGCACAGCTGACGCTGTCGGCATAAGAAAAGCGAGGCCAAGCCAAAAAATCGGTGGCACAACCCGCGGTCGCGACATCATCAGAACAAAGCCAAGACAGAAAGGGGACGATAAATCACGAAGCAGTGGGCATGACCAAGGCATCCTCGTCACTACCAAGAAGAAGATGGCAAGCATAGGGACGCATAAGGCAGCGTCAAGGATGCGAGTCATTGTTCGCTTGCCGCACCTGAAAGTCTGCCTCCGGTGGGAGCCTCTCGACAGCGACTGTTCAAAGCTGCCTGCAGGGGCACCACCCGTACCTGCATCGTGTGTGGCGCCCTCCGCGATGGAAGGGTAACCATGTTGAGCAGTGGGTGAGGAATCGTGCGTCTCCTCGGATGTCTCATAATCAGAGTCGAGACTCGAGTGTTCGTCATCATCGGCGGAATGCTGTAGCCCGACAGCAACACGCAACTGCACAAAAATAAATCGGAGCACCTCTCCGTCATAGACAGGTATCGGCTCTTGGGGGTCACGCAAAATCGTACCCCGTCGTGCAACACCGACCTGGAACCCTTGTGGACAGTCCGCCAGTAGCCTTTGTACGGTCGGCCGAATCTGGCAGAGTCCCTCGGGACACCAACGCCATTCGAACCTGCGTAGAAGGGGCCGCAGATCGAAGAAACATGCGGGGGTACGGTATGTGAGCCCAGCTGGGATCAGAAACTCCGGAAACGCAGCGATGACATGCTGGGCAGCTTGCCCCTGATGTGCGTAATCCCGAAGCTCCATGCACGCAGGCTTCAACCTGGGCTGCTCCACTGAGATGTGACATCGTGGTGCTAAATCAGCTCGCAGGGAGTCACGGCGACCCGGGATAACAAGGAAAAAGAAGTGGGCCTCAGCTCCAAGGACCCACACTGCCTCATGGTAGACTCCCGGCATGTCAAAGTCGACATTCCACCCATCAGCAGAAAGAAGCATGTCCGACAGACAAGTCACAGCGTGGTGTGGGGCGTCTTGCCGCCGAAAGAGAATGAGCGCACCATGGGCAGGCAGAACTCGCAAAGCTGGTGGCAATGGCCACGGCTGGTCACCGACAAATACATCAACCCCAGGAACATCGGTAAGACCTGCCGACGACAACAGCTCTTCTCTGGTAGCTGCCGTTGTCAGGTGCATCGCAAAAAGCCTTCCATTGATTGCACGAGAATCTAGAGCAACAATAGAGCCGGGAAAGTCCCAGGCGGGGTGGCTGACGATCATTGCATGGTCACCACAAGGCTGCGGGTGCACAGCTGCCACACACGGGTGGCATAGGGTGTCGTGTGGGGTTCGGGCGGCATTAATAGCTGCAAGTGCGTCGACCTGACTGCAACCAACCGGTAAGCGCGCCTGAATCAACTCCGGAGCATAATTCTGCCCAAGCACGATGAAAATTCCTGTGAGAAAGTGTAGCACAGGCGTGTGCGACGCATCAACCGGCTCATTCGCGGGGTCAGCTGAGCGGGCATTAGCCTCTTCACTGCCACTGCTCCTCGTCTGTGCAGGGCCGGGTGCACGACCTAGCTCATCTCCCTGTGGGCGGGCACTGCGTTGACCGGTCTCAACTGGACTAGCAGCAGGACGTGAGGCTGGAGCGCCGGTAGGTGCATGTGTCAAGGATGCCACAAAAACCTGACCTGGTCTGGTTGTGAGATGGCTTTCACGAGTGTGTACTCCTCGTATCTGCAACTGCCATCCAAGGGGCACAGCGGCCTGCACCGCTTCGAACAACACATGGGCATGGCAACCCGACAGGGGTACGTACAGCACTCTCCATCCACACAGAAGGGCTCGCAGGTCGAGCAAAATGCCATGATGAGAGCCTACCTCGCCTGAAGAACCTTCGCAAACGGCAATCACGGATCTGCAGGGGAGGCCTTCGATTGCTGCCCCCATGACCTGTGGGGCGGCCGGGAAGAAACGGAGGTGCTCGGGGGAAAGTCCCAGGGCAGCTGCTAAATGCTCCCGATATCGGGTCGGGATCCAGTTGTCCGCAAAATAAGCAACTGTGGCCTCCTGGTGCACCAGGCAGTAAACCGTGGATTCAGTCGGTTCGGGGACGGTATTGGCATGGCTCCACATCCGGGTTCTACGGAGAGACTCGCTCAAAGCTGCCCCGACCTCGATGTCAGCCCCAGGCGGCGCGAAAAAGACCTGAGCTGACATGACACCAGGAATCCTCTGCAAGGGGATCCGGTCCAAAACCGACATGCACATTGACGTCCACATTGTCTGGCAAACCAGCCAGAACAATCAGCTGGCGCACATGAACGTATGCAGGCACGCGTATACAGAAGACACGGTGGTCAAATCGCGACGTGTCAAAGCACACGAACTGGTAGTTCGGGTCACCTAAATCAACCCAAGCAGGGACGGCTAAGAAGACGCCGGACCCTGGACACGGCTGCGGGTGCACTGGCAACAGCCTGGGGAAGTGAGTACGCTGGAAAAGCGTACGACACATTTGGACACGACCGAGGGCTTCATCCAAAGTCGCAGGGAGCTGCATGACTACTACAACCCGCTCAACAGCATATCCACAGGCAACGATGGCGAAGTGCAGTCGCCTTTCAAGGCCTGCCTCATCTTCACTGTCCACATCAGATGTGTCATCCTCATAGAAGATCGCAGACACTGGTGGAACATATCGCCATGCGCTGCCTAGCCTAGGTCCTAGCTACCTGAGCGCAGCCATGTTGCATCTTCCTTGCACCGTGGTGGGCTGAGGCTCGTCGAGGACTTTACAAGACAAGCCCCCGGTGCCCAGAGCTCCTTTGCTCAGTACTCCGGCAATGGCACACCATGGGGAGTGTTTGGGGGCTGTCCTATCGGACCACACACTCGTGGGTGTGAAAAGGAGTAGACCTCCGTCCGGAAAAGCAAGCACTGATTGACCAAGGGCTTCGGCAGACGATTGGCGGCATTTGCTAGAAATCGCAAGACCAGTCTGCAAGTCTGTGCCATCAGCCGGCTCAATATGCGGACCTCTGCCTGCTGGTGGGCTACGCCTACGCGGGGACCGACTGCGCCCCTCACTATAACCAGAGTTAGTTGGGCTCGGGGGCACGTCAGCGGGGACAGATTCATGGTCCGAGTGGTCAACATCGCTTACGTTTCCCGAAGAAGAGTCGGTGGATGGTGCAATAGGCTCAAAAACGACCGACAATCGCTGAGCTTCCTCAAGCCACACAGCAGCCTGACCTTCATGCTGGATAAGTCGGCCTCCTATGATCAAGCACCTGTGACCACGAGGGCAGGAGGCCCCGAATCGTTCAAGCAAGTGATCAAGTCGCACCGGGTTGTCGCGTACAATCTCCCACTGGCATCCCTCGAGAAGGAACCTCAGGTCGTAAACCACGATACTCGGCCGCCGTTCGTGAGCACCCCATCTTGCCAACGACTGTGTCGCCACGACAAAAGCACTATTGAGCCATCCACGTATGCAATGATCGGTGGGACTGGGCCGGATGCCACAAAGGGAAGTCTGCCTCAGATCGTAACCGAGAAAGGTGACGATATCAGAGCGAGTTTGTGCCCTGCGGTCATCATCGAGGGGGAATCGAGCAGTGCCTTCATCAGTGAACAAGTAAAATGCTGGCCCTGGTCGACATGGTGACTCAACGGTCTCAGCCCAACCGTCACTGGACAAGAGCATGTCAGCCAGAGTGGGCCCGACCGGCGTCAGCTGGTCTGGCTGCGCAAACACGACAGTGACCCCGGTCCACAGATTAACTCGTTGGCCAGGCAACAGAGCAGCAACACCAACGTGCACAAACACGTCTGCAAGGAAGTCCGCACCCAGGCCAGCCAAATTGAGCAGATCTTCACGGCTCGCCGAAGGTGGGACCACAGCAGCGAATATGACCTGCGTAACGGTCTGTAAATCAAACACGGCAACAATGTCGTCTGTCCAGTCAGGCAGGGCAACCAACGTGGCATGCGTAGCAACTGGCTGTGGGCAGGCTGGTTCAAGCCACGTAAGGAGCCTTCTGCGCTCAGGGTTCCGTGATGTGTCGACCAACGCCAGGGCCTCCCTAGTAGAAGAACCTACACGCACATCAACTGTCACCACGTCCGGTGTGAAATCCGGCGTCAGGACCACAAAAACTGCTCGGAAAGTGGCCTGCTGCTCAAGATCTGCATTGCCTGGAACCTGTGCAGCAGGTATCAGTTCCAAAGGTGGTGCACCGAACGCAATACCGTCGCCAAAGGGGAGCACCAACAGACGAAGATGCTCCTCATGTGTCATCTCAGTGTTGCCATCTGCACGTATAGTAAGATCGGGCACGTCATTTCCTCGACAGCCAAGGGGCAAGGGTCCGGCACACTTGACACAACTTGTCTCATGGCATGCATTGCACAAGTCAACAACAAGATCGTTTTGCCGGGTGACAGGTCCACGCAGCATGCATGGCATCAACTTGGTAGAGACAAGAGGCAAAGGCAGTACCACGACGGCCTTTTGCAGCCACCTCAAAAATGTCCGTAGTGCAATGCGGATCCCGTCAACAAGGCAAACGGACTCTGTTGGCCCATCCACTTCATGGCCATTACCCCCAACACTGTCAGGGGGTACATCACCTGTCTCGGGGGGACTGTCACCTCGCCGAGCTGAGCGAGACCTGCCTGAACCTGGCCCGGATCCATTCAGATGGTCATCAGAGTCGCAAGGGTCATCGGCAAAGCCCTCAGAATCCGACTCTTGTTGCTCTTCTTCGTTGCCATCATCTGGCAAGAATGCAAGAGTCAGCACTTCACCACTATGGAACGCGAGTCCATCGCTGGTACGGCGACCACCCATGACGGCCAGCCGCCGACCGAAGGGCACAGGCAAGCGAACATACTGGCGTAAGTATTCGCACGTGACGAAATGTCGGTCAAGCAAGCAGAAGTTGACGTCGGGGCCCACTGGTCTGCCGTCAACAAAGAGCACTGCAGGTAGAGGCTTGCCGTGTGGATCGCGCTGTGCGGTTTTTTCAAAAACCGCAATGACTCCGCGCACCGGACACCCATGGTAAATGTATGGTTGCAGCCCGGCCGCAGACACGAGTCTGTTTTCAGCCAACGGTACACCTATGAATGCCGTGGCACGCTTGAGGTTTTCCCAACTACTATGATTAAAATCTCCGAAAAGGAACTTGCCAGTGGCATGCAGGAGAAGAACACACCTAGCCACACCTGACTGCAACGGAGGGCAAGGCGCCAACAAAGCAGGTTGCCTCAAAACAGTGCTGATGTCAGGTCCCCATAAGGGGATATGGCCTTTGGGGACCAACTTAATGACATCCCCTTCCGACGCCACGAAAGTCTGCCCTGGCAAGATGGGCTGGTACGCACCTTGAACGAACACATGGTGTTCGCGAGCACCGGCCAGTCCGATAGCTCGCTGCAAAGCTTCATGGCTGGAAGTCGACGAAAGCACTACCGCAAAAAGGCGGTCCTGTAGAGCTCTAGCATCAACGACGACAGTTATCAAGTTCGACCCCGCAAACCAATCAGGTGTGACCACAGCAGAGAAAAAGCCTGTGCCCAGTTGGGGATTAGTGGGCGTCACTTTGCTCCAACATAAATCCAAAGGCGGTGGGGCAAGGCTGTGTATCGCTTCGATAAACGAATCGGGGGTGGATGGCAAAGCGACCTCAGCCTGACAGACCTCAAGCTCATACCCTGGCAGCACTAGCAACACAGGAACTGTAACAATGTTGCCTGGAAACGGAAGGCTATGTTCAGTAGCCAGACCCGAACTGCCAGCAGAAGCAGAGAATGTGCTGGCATTTCTGACACGCGGTGGGGCTCCATATGCTTCTTCAAGTGATTCGGCCTGGACCTGCGCAACCATAGCACGCCAGGATTGAGACGGCAGTTCGTCTGGTGCCTCAATGTGGTTACTAGAGAATTCTGCTGCACTGGCAGGTGGTCGAGAGGGGGCTCCCTCATCAAAATCCATGCCGCGGACAACCACTGCAAAACTTTGTGCCGCCCACAACTGCTGAGGCAGCGTCCAAAAGCCAAACCAAGCAGCAATGCTTGCAAGCCTCGTGCTCGCAGGCCTAGGCCGTCGTTTGTGATGAGGTCGACGCCTTTCACGCGGGTAAGGCTTAGCAGGGAGGATGCGAAGTCCCGTGTCACTGATACGTCCAAGGGGGACGACAAGCTGCAGAGGGACATGTGCACACGGAAAGCGAGCAACCCTCCACAAAGGCGAATTTCTATCAGGTAGCCCATATAGTAAGAGACGCCAAATGCAGAGCGTCATCAATACCCCAAGGGTCAGAAAGAACGAAACAGAACAGCATCCCAAAACCTGCAGCAGACAAGGGCTGCTAGACATTACTCC
This sequence comes from Symbiodinium necroappetens, assembly GCA_905231915.1. Classification (NCBI taxonomy): domain Eukaryota; class Dinophyceae; order Suessiales; family Symbiodiniaceae; genus Symbiodinium; species Symbiodinium necroappetens. The sequence goes on from CAJNJA010007843.1 coordinate 12,583, forward strand.
CCTTAACGGCAAAGGCGGATACCCCAGAGCGACCGATGTATCTCTTGCGCGCCCTTTGCCGAGGAAGGGGGGATTAGAGGTGCATGTGCGATGCACGCAATCCTCAAAACTTTGAGCAGCACTCACTTGACTCAGCCTCACCTCAGAAACACAGATATGTGTGCAAGCTGGCCCGGAAAGGCGAGAGCCTTCTGAAAGGATCCAAACCCAAGATCCTGTAACACATGAGTGAAGGCAGGCACGAGGGGGATCGAAACCCTGGAACAAACTACGAAAGATTGCAGGGGGACAAGCCCATAGGTCCTCATCTGCAACCAGAAAACTACTGGCACCTAATCGCCCAGAGCAGCCACTATGGAAAATGACATCCCACTGAAGCTGTACACGCCTCTCAGGAACATCCGAAAGCTCCAACCTTGGATAGCAAGAGGCAACAACCCTGCCATCAGGACGAATCCTCCAGATCATCACCCATAGATGTCCGAAAGCATGTCCGTCAGGGAAGGGAGTGCCACTCGCCTTCCAAGGGGGAGCTTCCTCTAGCTGAGTGTGTGGCTTTCTTCGAGCTCGTCCCCAGAAGCATTGTCGTCCTGCAAAATTCGTATGGACCTTGTCTGTCGTGGAACAGCATCTGATGGTCCAGCAGGGTGAGCTGCAGGGTCCTCGCCACCAGGGCCCGAAGCGGAGGCGGGTGCCCGAGCTCCGCCAAAAGGTTCCAAGGCCCGGCGACGCTGGACTTTCTCCGCCAGAGTCGGGCTCTTGCCATATCCCTCCGACACCGGTTAGGGCAAGCCAGCAGCAACTTCCATAAGCGGAGGGGCTCCGGCATCTGGAGGGGGCATGAAGGGCGGCCCTTCCGGAACTGTCGGCATGACAGGTGCGTGCCCATGTACAATGTGTCCAGCTGCCACACTGGCGAGGCGGCAACGATGTACGGGTCGAAGGCAGCCGGCATGGTACCTGGAGAGGGCAAACCTGGTGGAGGCCCCCGTGCAGCCATCGGAGTCCGTGGGACTGCATGGGCCAATCTTTGCGGAGTCACCATATGTGCCGCTAGGGCCCGTTGCACCATGGCGTCCGTGGCACTCAGATCCTCCTGTGCCCATCCAGCGAAGATCTGGTCTGCATCTGGCCCTTGGAGCATTTCCACATCCACAACACCAGTGAGCGCAGGCTGCCCTGTGGCAAAGGCTTCCCGAAGGCCCTGCCTCGCCAGGTCCTGAGCTTCTTCCGCTGCAGTGATCTCCTTCAAGATCCGCTCCTGGTCGCGGGCGAACCTGGCACGTTCGCGTCTGTAAGCTTCTTTCATCTTCACCTCGTATTCCGCCCACTGTACACCAGATTGCTTGTATGCATCCTGTACTCTGGCGACCCTGTTCTCTGCACGGCGGGTCTGATTGAGCGCTGCCTGGATAACCGGGGTAATCGAGGACCTCGGGTTGGCACCACCAGGTCCTTCCGGAGGTGGCGCAGTCACCTTCTCTGTCGGAATGGTGACCGATGAATATGTAGGGAACACCACGTTCTGGCGCGATCCCTCCCCTTTCCAGGGTGGCTGCTTGTCCCGTGAAGCATACGTATGAGGCGAGTATGCCCCAGGCCAAACCCGGAAGTTGGGCCCTTGATTTTGCCATTGCTGCTGCTGCTGCTGGCCTTTGTTCCCACGGCCCATCCGGCACAGCACGGAGCGGTACTGAGGCGCAGAAGAGTGATGGTTAGCCAGCTGTTGTAGGCGCAAAGCTGAAGGCTTCAAGCCAGCACGAATGAGCTTTCGTGCGGAAGATCGGCGCCGGCGTAGGCGCCTGTGCCACGCGGGCGAGCTGGCAATGGCAAAAACCCTGGTGAAAAGCGCACCGCTTTCGGTGCTGGGGCTGTCAGCTATCGCCTGCTCTGGCGTGTTCTGAGCCCTAAAAAACGAGATATACTTACATTGATATAGTTATATCTTAAAAAGAATTACGGGCTATCGGGCTCACGAAGTGAAGGGTTCAGCCCTTGAGGGACTTGGATTTTGCATTTGAAGGCTCCGGGTTCTGGCATTGTAGGCTTTAGGGATTAGGGCGCAGGATTTAGGGTTTAGGGTTTAGGGATTTAGGCTTTAGGGATTAGGGCTCAGGAGTTAGGATTTAGGGGGTTTAGGGTTTAGGGAATTAAGGGTATAGGATTTAGGATTTTAGGGTTTAGGGTTTTAGGGTTTTAGGGTTTAGGGATTTAGGATTTAGGATTTTAGGGATTCAGGGATTTAGGGATTTTAGGGTTTAGGGATTTAGGGTTTAGGGGTTTAGGACTTTAGGGTTTAGGGGTTTAGGACTTTAGGGTTTAGGGGTTTAGGACTTTAGGGTTTAGGGATTTAGGATTTTAGGGTGTAAGGCTTGGACTCTACGAGTTTGGAGCTTTGGGGGTTTTGGAAGAGTCTTTTAGGTTCTGCGGAAGCCCTCTCCAATGTAGTTCCATCTGTTGCTTAACCAGCTATATGTTTGAGCTTCATAAGAAAGAAGCAGGGTAGAGGAGCCGATTAAGGCGCCTAAACCCTCAACCCGAGAAGAAGGCGAATTACAAATTGATGAGGAAAAGACAACCAGATGGGTAAAATTACAACCCCTCACTGTGGAAGCATGTACATATAATAGAGCCCTCATACAACAACTGAAATGGAACCATAAAACCCACTTAAGAGAGAGGCCTCTGGAGTCTACACTAAACCCCTAAATCCCAAACCCCTAAATCCTAAACCCCTAAACCCTCAACCCTAAACCCTTAACCCTTAAAAGGAGCCCTTTCAGAAAACTCGGACATCCGAAAACCAGCCATTTTCGGCCTGCAGCCGCCTGGCTGCAAGCAGCCCTGCCGCTCTGGCTAAGCCCGGAGCCAAGAAGGGTGCCTTTGGTTTAGGGCTTATAGGGTTTCGGGTCTTAGGGTTTAGGGTTTAGGGTTTCGGGGTTTAGCCTTGGGTTTTGGGGTTTAGGGGTCTAGGGTTTAGGGCTTCGGGGTTTTAGGGTTTAGGGTTTGGGTTTTAGGGTTTTAGGCTTTAGGGTTTCGGGCTTTAGGGGTTTAGGGTTTTGGGTTTGGGGTTTCGGGTTTTAGGGTTTAGGATTTGGGGTTTCGGGTTTTAGGGTTTTAGGGTTTAGGGGTTTCGGGCTTTAGGGTTTAAGGTTTAGGGTTTCGGGGTGTTAGGGTTTGAGAGGGGACTGTTGTGAGGTGGAGATTTTGTGCTAGTTTGGAGAGTGTGCTGTGTGTGTGTGCTGTGTCTGCTCTGTGTGTGTGTGTGTGTGCATCGTGAAA